>JAOEHY010015117.1:0-59991 GCA_025447955.1 Psilopsiagon aurifrons
AAAGTTATTAAAAAAGAGAAAAGAAGGGGGGGGGGGGGGCACCTATACAGTATGTGCACCTGAAAAGAGTGCCCTTTCATGCACCCTCTCATGCTCCTGCAAAAAAGAGGCTGAAACTCCTTACTGACATAGATAATGTCTTCAAAAATCCCCAAGGGGTAAATGTTTCAAGGGATTTCCGCATTTACAGAGATTTAATAAAAAGGGAAATGCACAGTTGTTCTGTAACGGAAATAGATTTCCTAAGACAAAAGATTTGCAGTGGGAAATCAGAATGCTAAAATAATTTTTAGCCTGTGCAAAAAATATCCAGCTAACTTGGGATAACTTGCTTTGCTGTACCTATATTTTCCCACTTATTAAGGAAACTGTAATAGAAGTCAGCTAAAGACAAGTATAAAAGTATATCCAATAGGATACAACATGTAAAGGTATTAACATTTTTTATCTCTAGTGATGAAAATCTGGCTAATTTATTTCTTTTGCTTGCATATGTGAAGGAAATATCAGATTCCAGTAATACAATGGTTAATAATATCAAAAATAAAGCAGCAGAGAAGCGGAAATAATGAAGCTGGTTAAGATTCTGTTGCTTCTCACAAGGGAAAAAATGGCTTTATTGTGATTCAAGCAGAGCAGCCAGATTTCAAGTATTTGATACTAGCAGGTAATGGGAAATTACCCAGTTTTTTCACATATTTCTGCTCTAGCATCTTAACTTGAGCACCCTACATCATTCTATTTCATGGGCTCTGACACTTTGTAAATGGGTTTAAAAACTTTTAAAAAGAAGGGGAAAAAAAAAACCCCATCCATAAAGTCCTTTTGTTTTGAGCAATTATAATCACAATTTTCAGAAAACAGCATCCGTATCCTGAGCTGATGGTATGTTACAATGGCATGTCACATCTGGATGTATCAACCATATAATATAGTTTGACTGGTGGCAGCATTGCCAATTGGAGGAAAGGCATCCCTTAACTGAGGCAGCATTTCCAAACACATCTCTACTTCCAGGCTAGAGTGTGTGCATGTCCGCTTATTGGACTCTGCAATGCTCCTTTGGCTGGTGGGGTAATGAAAATGAGGCTTCAGTAAGGGAATATCTACACTGCTTCCATGGTCTCTAGAATCAAAACCTTGATAGATGTACTTTAGCTACCTTTAAGCTAGATGTCTTGTGTAAAGTACCAGGAATGAATGTTTTAACCTAGTCAGGTTTGGGCAGCCAATAATCAAGTCACTGGTAGAGATCTAAAAAGTACTTGTATCCAAACCTACTTGTGGAGTGCTGGGGAATGTCCTCTCCTTTCAGCTTGTGAGGGTTAAATATTAACACTTTATCAGAAAATCAGTCTGATCCGACCAGTGCAGCTGCCTGTGATTACAATGTCCTTTTCCTCTAGCACATCTTCCTGCACATTGGCTGCCTACATTTGCTTTGAGGGCAGGTAAGGACCATTTCTGGTTCCTGAAAAGAGCAAAGGAATCAGATAAATATTCTTATCAACCACAGAAGTTACAAATACCTTTCGAAGGGAAAGCTTGAAACTGTTTTCGCTTTAATTTGTGAAGTTCAGACAACATACTTCTAGAAGCATGTTATGTGCCACTGTAGCCAAAACAGCACTTCCCAAAGTCACAAAAAGTTTGTTGAAAGACAGTATTCACAATCTCTTGTTTGAGGAATATTTTACCAATGATTTCAGTATTTTCAAAGAATAGTCCTCAGACTGACCAGGTAGTCTTAAAATTTAGGAAAAGTATTTTCTATTATCTGTTTATGTGAAAAAATGTTAAATCAGTCCTGAAACTGAATGAAATAGTAAAACTCAAGTGACAGAGACAAATTGCTAAGAGTAAAGGGTCATGTTCAAGACTCTTCACTAATCCAGATGTTGACAGATAAACCAGACCATTTAGCATATGATGAATAAAGTCTGCATTCTAGCTCTCAACACAGTGAAAATACAGGAAAGGTAGACATCCACTTGAGGTATGATTCATCTCACCTAGCTTTAAATACATTCTAAGCAGAAATCTATAACTAAACGGTTGTCTAGACTCCTTCTATAGCTGGTGGAGAGGAAGAGACACTCCTAGAGCTCTAGATATGGCAATTTCTATCATGTATGAGAGGAGCACGTTCACTGGCATCATTGATGCAAATATCTGTGCTCTAGGCATTTATATTTAGCCAGGTGGATCACGCTAGCAGCATCTGTATGATTTTAACTGTTCTCCATCCTTTCTGATGTCGACTTTACTTCCATTGACACAAAATGAGAATTTAATTTCAGAAAGGGGTATCCATGACGGTACACAAGGACCAAGTCAGTTAGCACTTAAAAAGAAAATATTCTGCATTCTTCACTGTTCCATAGCTCTTTCTGCTTTATAGACAACAAAATAACAGAAAATTACTGTTATTTTTTGACCTTCAGCTTGCCTAATCTTTATTACTAACAAATAAGATAACTGTGGTAAGACAGAAACAAAGCCTATGTGCAATGTATTCAAAATCAAATTTGGAAATCTTGACATTTAAGGAAATTGCATTTCATTTCCATGCCACTGTTTTAAAAATGCAGGTGAAATTTCTCTATTTTATTTTCAAATCAGAAGGCAAGACCTTGAAAATGTGTTTCACACAAGGTTAGTTTTCTATCTAAATATGTAAAATAACAAAAGCTGATATGACTTCAGGCAGCAAAAATGTGGTATTCAGAGTTGAGCTTTTGAAAATTAGTAAATGCCCTTGTTGTCATTTTTAGATAAACTTTATTTTGACCGATCTGTATGTGCATTGTAATAGCATCTTTAGTTGCATCAGCATATTTTTCACTTTTTTTTTTACAGGATTTCATTCCTTCTTCATACATTTGCATAGAGTGGATATTGTTTCAAAAACTTTGATAAATCTGCTATTTGCCAACTTTCAAGGCCCTGTTTGGGAATTTTTAAAACAACCTGAATATCTCATAATTCATAAAAAAATCTTGTAATTTTTTTATTAGTGGTGTCCAGGAGTTTCCTTACCACCAGTGTGAGCAGTATATACTCAGCTTTTCCTCCTCTGCTAAACTCATGCCATATATATCTGTGCCTCAAAGGACTGTCTGCAGTCATCAACATAATTAAGTTCATAAAAGACATTTCGATACATGCTGGAATCCTCAGCTTTAATTTTTTCACTGAATTCATGGTATTTCCAGGACTTCACTTCTGGGTGTTGGTTACAGCAGAAGCTTATTGGTTTTTTAGAAAGTGAGATGAGTCTCACCCTATCCCCTCATATTATCAGGGCCAAGCTAAAATGCTGCAGCTTTCTTCCTGTATTATAAGTAGAGGTGTTTAACAGGAAAATGGCAATTATATATACCTTATGGACAGAAATTTTATTTTACTGCTTGTGATGTGTCCAGTTGCCATGGTATAAATAACACAACAAACAAACAGCTATAACAGCATTTAAGACCTTGTGAGACATTTGCAAAATGCAAGGAATTTAAGCTTTCTCCTGTTCACTCTTTTTAAGAAACTATACTTACGTTCCTTCTGCAATGGATGGTAGACAGCAAGTGTGTTCTTTATAGGCACCAGGATCCTCATGGGATGCAAAAAATTATGCCTAACAGAGCTGTCAGGAAATTTTCATATTTAGACAAAAAGCTGATATAGTTTTGGATTTTTGCATGTTCTTAAAAATTCTATCATTTCGAAGGCTAAAAGAATGTTGGTTTTTTTCTATATGTCTAAAGGCCTTCTTCCTTGTTGACCAAATATAACCCTTCACATTTTAACTCAGCTGGGAAAAAAAGAAATATCCAACACCGGGAGGACCAAAACATCTAGTATTTTTCCTGAGATGATACAAATGCAAAACTCTTGCTATCCTCTAAGCTCTGTGTGAGAGCTAAAGCAGAAAAAGAAGTGTTTCATGCACTTTTCATTACCAGTATGTTGCAGATATGATTGATATTTTCACACTGTTTAGCCCTTACCCATGTATTGCAGCTTTAAAATAAAAGCAACATTGCCACCACTTTTCATATTGAGGGGCTGCAGAACTGCTCCAGGCCTCCTTGCAGTCATACTGCTGAAGGCTATTATTAATTGTCAGTCTGTTAACCTGCCCATAGTGCTCAGAGATGTCTGATGGCTGGAACTTTACCATGCAAATACAAATGGCAAAAGAGTATCTTGGCTTGATAGTGACACTTTCTCATGAAGTTTGAGAACTCGAGGAATTTTCTTTGGGAGGCTGTATATAGTCAACCTGCCATTACGATTGATTGCATTTAGGGAGCATTTCTGCCCTTGTCGTATCACTGAAGAAAACATTGTTGGCTTCGTGCAGTTCCCTTCCTTTGGCTAACACCTTCCTGCTTTAATGAGATTCAGATCTTTTGCAGATACTTTCAAGCAGTCTGAAATACTCATCCTCCTTTCTCCTCTGTATTAGCTTGTGGGGACAGCAGGGCCTGTTCAGCCTGGAGAAGAGGTGACTGGGAGGGGAGCTTATCAATGCATACAAATATCTTAATGACAGGTGCCAAGAGGATGTGGTCAGACTCTTTTCAGTGGTGTCCAATAGCAGGATAAGTGACAACGGGCACAAACTGAAACACAGAAAGTTCCATCTGAATGAGGAAGAACTTCTTTGCTCTGAGGGTCAAAGAGCACTGGAACAGACTGCCCAGAGAGGTTGTGGAGTCTCCTTCCCTAGAGATATTCGAAAGCTGTCTGAACACGATCCTGTTCAACCTGCACTAGGTGAACCTGCTTTTTCTGGGTGGGGTGGGTTGGTGAGGTGTTGGACTAGATGATTCTCCAGAGGTCCCTTCCAACCCCACCATTCTGTGATTCTGTGCTATATATGTTTCTAAACCTTTTATCATCATATAATGGCTTATGGCAGTGTGGAGGTTTTTTTTTTCCTATCAGTAAAATTGCACAGTACTTTGCTCTGGTTTAATCTTCCCTGCTGACCACATGATCCCAAAGAAACACATTTATAGTACTTTACTTAGCCTGATCCTTCAAATGACCCCATGACTGTGGTACATGCACAGGTAAATGTACTGTAGCTGAAATAAGAACACTCCTGAAACAACTGAAAGAATTAGTATGAACAAAAGAGAAACTACAACCTGGTATTACTAATGCCACTACTTATACCAGCAGCTGAAAGAACAGAATACCAATGCAAATCTGGGACCTATTGCTTTAAGGTATCTGAGCATAACATTACTTAAACACATTCTTTTCTGATGCTTCATTATCCACAAGCAATTTAAATTGCTATTATTCATGCTTTCTATACGGAGTTTGTCTCTAATCTTTCTTTTCCTTGTGCAGTTGCTATCCTTCTTCTGATAAGGAGGTATGTGCTATAATTCTGCGTTTAATATATTTGCTTTCTTTATAGCTCATGATTGGTAATTATACTTTTCCTATTAATAGAATTCTTAAGTCTTCCAAACATTATCTCATTGGATTCCAGCAAAACCTTTTATACACACTGCAATCGCCAGACTTCTGTTACCTAATATGTCGTCCGGGCTAGTTTTAAAGAAAGGATTTGATTTTTTTTTTTTTTTTTTTTTTTCTTTTTTTCTTTGTTGCATTTCTGGAGTGGTGAGGTATTTGAGATTGCACTTCCTCTAGGTGAGATACTATATCTAGCTATTGATTTCTACTTAATGATTGAGTTTTCTATGGACACATCTTGTCAATAAGTCATAGCTAGAACTCTGTATCACATTTTTTGTCATATGAATATCCCTTTTGTGTACAATTAAGAAACCAAAGAAATATAGGCAATCATAGGCAAGCATTTGAACTGTTACAGGCTTCTCTGAAGGGAGTCAAATACTGTTTGGAGTCATTCATATGGTCTGCAGCTACATGTTCTTGTAGGTTAATACTGTAGCAAGACCTTCTGGAAATCACTGCCATAAATAGATTGTTGGTAGAAAAAAGTGAAACTACCTAGTGCTGGTCTGAGAGAAATAACCATTATAATTGGCGTTTTCTGATCTGTACAACCCTTGGGAGCTAAGGACTTTCTTCTCAACAGAATTGTGTGACAATTACACCGGGAGCCTGTGTGTATGTCATGACATAAAACAGAGTCTGAATTAATTATTTAGTATGGTGCAACCCACTTTGACTTATAAGCTATAAAAAGCCCGCCTGAGAGAGAATTAATTATTGCTGGAAATAACATATAATTACAATGTTGCAGGGAAAAGATAAGAATTAATGTGCCAGGTGTAAGTAGATTAGACCAGCTTGACAGAAATGAGCAACTAAAGAAGAATATATAGATGAAAGCTTACAGCCATTGCACCCATAGTGAGTGGAAAGCATTACCATGTGATGACTGCTTAGTGGCTTATGTGAAATGAGACGTTGGCTTTAGACTCATTGCTCAGAGACAGGTCTCTATGTCACAAATCTGACAACAAAATGGAATGAATTGAACATCTCATCAGAGAAACGAGGCGAGAAAAAGCTCAGAGGCTAAATTAAACTTATTTCCCTTCTTGAAATTATCTTCTTGGGCAGGAGCTGAGGAGTCTTGTGGCAGAGAAAAGGGCTTTGAGGGAAACACTGTGTTTCTGTCCTTGTCCAGTAGTTTAGGACTATGAACTCCAGAGTGGAGAGCCAGCTGCTTTTCATAATCAAAAAAGGAAAATGCTGCTTTATCCATGGTCTATCAAGTACAGGGGAATTAAGAGGAAGAAAGAGAGAAGAAGGAAGTTTCCACCTGGCTTTTCCAATCATCTCATCTTCTTTTTTTAAAAAGGGCATTTATAACACTCTGTTATTGACACCTAGCAAAGGTGTTTGTTGAAAGAATAACGTGGTTTTGCATGGTTCAAAGCCGCTGAGAGAGAAGTGAACTTAGCCCATGGTATGGAGTCTAATCAGGAACACCAACACCTTGAAAAAGCAGAGAAAAGAACTGTGAAAGACTAAAGAATGACTCAATATATATAGTCTATGCAACAGTATGGGAGAATTGAATAGTTCACTGCAGTGGGATAAAAACCCCTGTAAGTATGCCTGATTCCATCTGATGGATAAAGGAATTGGGAACAATTTTTCATAATCTGTGGTTTTGAATTTTTCAGTTATTGGCAGAGTTGGTAGGCTCTGCAGCTGGGTCCATCTCCAGGATAAAATCAGAGAGCTTAATCTTTCTCCATTTCATTTTCCTACCTGATCTACAACACTGTTTTTTTCTTTTTGTGTTGTAATAATGTAATATCAGGCGCACTGTTAACTCAGCAGCCAATCACAACTCCAGCATGTCCTTTTGCTGTGTTAGGACTAGAAATCACAACAGCTTCTCTAAGAACTCATAGTTAGTAAGAACTGTACTAAAAGTCCACAAGTCATTTTTACTGTTGCTAATAGATTTAGATAAATTTGAAGCTTAAACTTAGTTTTTCAATTTACTTCCTTGGTTCACAAGTTGCAAAGCATGTTGCCAAGACTGGTTAAAAAAATAAATATATGTAAACAATCCATATCACCGCTGATAGCAGTTTGTTCCCCTTATTTCAAACCCACATATTAATTGTTCAGATAAAATAGAATCATTCCATTCTATTTACAAAATTTGTCTGACTTTAATTACATTTATGTGGAACTAAAATTAAGACTTTCATGGGCATGGTTTAGTAGTATAAAATGCACTAAAATTTTATATTTTTTTTTATTTTAATGACAATATAGTCTGGCCTTGTGGTTTTGATTACAATTCCTTGGAGTTTTAGGGATACAAGCCTGAAACCAGTTAATCTGATGCAGATGTGAACCTGTGTGATAAGGACTTCTGGAAGTTTGCTTACCATTGCTTAATACTTAAATAACTAAAAAAAGCAGATCTAATTTTGGGTTGATTGCCTTACAGAGATTGCTAGATGTAATGCACTTTACAGCATGAATCAATCCATTGTTTTGATTTTAACTGTACTGGGCCATGCATAATTATGATTGATTCTTGTGAGCATTCAGAAATTCACATAATGAAGATTTTAGTATAGCAATAGAATCAATAGAGAATAAAGCTTTGTCAATGTTATTTAAGACTTTACAATTAAAATCACAAAAATATTTCAGAGAAGTTAATTTTTCAGTGTCTACATTAACATTTCCCCATTGCTGTTTCATTGGTGTTCATTTTATAACAGAAAGAGGCAAGAATATAAATATGAAGAAAACCAATACATGTTCGTGCCTACATCCACATTACAGTGTCCTAATTGCCACTCACACAGAGATGACTGAGTTAGAGGTAAAGTTTGTAACAACACTGCAGGTTTCAATGGCAAAATAGAATCATAGAATTGTAAAATTGTTAAGGATGGAGCATTCACCACTTCTTTGGGCAACCTGTTCCAGTGCCTCACCACCCTCACAGTAAAGCACTTCTTCCATACGGCTAACCTAAATCTCCTCTCTGTAAGTTTGAAGCCATTACCCTTGTCCTATCACTGCAGTTCCTGATGAAGCTGTAGTACCCGAACACCAGACAGTTTGGCTCTCCCATCTTTCTCACTTGTCTCATTTGGGTTTGAATTTTGCATCTATATAAGTTTGGTGAAGCAGGACATTTTGCTTCCTTCGACTTTTCTGCTCAAGAAGGGACAACTAAAAAACCCCAACCAACCAAGCAAACAAGAGGAAAGTTCAGAAAAGGCCCTGTGCTCAAACATGTTTCACTAAAATAAGAGCACACAGTAGGAAGATCATTTTTTTTAATCATCAGTTCCAGGCCCCTGCTGTCACTGGTACTGGCATGATACAATCCCTCACATAAACTGATCAGGCTTCAATGATTGCAGGCTCTGAATTCTGTAGCTCATTGTGTTGAACAGGTCAGCTTCCTGTCTCATAACTGCCGATATGTGACAAGACTGTTTTCTGAAAGTTTTCAACATAGAGGGGTAGAGGAGGGAGAGTAAGAATGCACTTTAAAATGGTAGATGGACTTTAGAGATTAGCAAAACTCTGGGAAGATAGTGGAAGATTCCTTACATAACCACAATTACTTTTTACTAATCATGTCAGGGGCATTTGGGAATATTGAAATACTTACTTTGTTGAATCGTAATATGTTCTTTTCACACAAATTTTCTAGGTAAAAAGGATGAAAAGTTATCAATTCATATAAAAACGTAATTTTGAAACTCTCCAATGATAGATAAATGGGAGGTAGAACTCTTCAAAATCTTTGAGCTTCAGAAGCTGACTGAGAAGTGATATGGTTGTGTACCCATGGCTTCTCTTTATATTATTAATAGCCAGGCATATTTAAAATGGATCTGTGTTCATAACAGAGCTGAGCACCCCTGTGAAATCAGGTTTACCCTGTTCTTACATTTCTTTTGGTATCTGTTTACAGCCACAATGGGAGACGAGATATTAGACTGTAAGGACCTTGGGTTTGACCAAGAGAGACTATTCTTAAGTTCTTTCCTACTTTCATTACATTCTGCTAAAAATCTAATCACATTCTTAGTGCAGTGACATTTTCTCATTTATTACTTAATTTGAAATTGCTTGTAACTTTCAGAAAACATTTATTTCTACTGCTAGTCTCTAAATGAAGATGTTAGGGAGCCTAGTTCATTTTAAGAAATCTAAATTCAGTTATCTAGCATAGACATCTACTGTTACACTAGATGTCTATGATCCTGTTACAATCAATGAAGACCAAGTCAATATAGATCATAGAGCCCCTCCAGCTCTCTGGTCTTTATAGATTGCATTGATTAGACCTCCATTAATGATAATGGGAGCTTATATTATGATTTTGAGCCAGTTTCCTAAACACAGGTGTCTAATACCATTCCAGATGCACTACTATATTCCCCAGCAGCTGACTGCCACTTCAAAAGTGTGCGCATCTCCTCCAGCAGGTCTTTTGTCAGATCTATGAGCCTGTGGGTGTCTAGAATAAACTAGGTGGTGTGAAAAAGACAGTGCATGCCTGCATTGAGGCAGTAGAACCAAGCTTGTTGTGCACAGCTAGACACCTGAATTTAGTATGATAATGAGAAGCTCACCACAGATTTTAATGCCTATAATCTAGTACTGTTGCTCACGATTCAGTAGAATTCCTTAATGTGAAATGAAAAATATACCAGTCCTTCTTGGGTGCTGAATGACATCTGAGATTTCATTTTCTCAGCTCTTTGAGTGCCTGCAGTTCTGTCATAGCAGGAGAATGATAATGAAGAAAGCTGAAAAATGAGGACAAGGAAGGACTTGGTGCATATGTTGTCTTGATGCTTCATTTAGCTGTTTCGTTTTTCATGTGTTATGTTTCCCTGGGGAGTATAACTGACAGTACAGGCGATGATTATCATACTTTTAAATTTTCCCCCATATACCACAATAATTTACATGTTACCCTTCAGCAGAAGGGCACCAAAGTACTGTGTTGACAGCAAGCCCATTATTCAAATATAAGTGAAAGTCTAATAATGGCAGCCTCAGCAGGAAATGAGGATCAGGAACCCCAGAATCATATTATAGAATTAAGTATTAGTTACCTTTCACATTATTAGTTACCTTTTTGTCCAGCACCTGCACTGTACACGTGTGCCACATTTACAAGCTTCTCTGCAGCCAGAGAACTGAAACTGAAACACACAAACACACACCACAGAAAGGAATCAGGTTCCACGTTGCTGGCTTCTATAGGAATGGAGAACTCAAGTTAAAAAACGCAATTACAATGAATATTACATTAAATTTACAGGACCTCATGACACTTCTGTTTTCCCAGCTCTGTCCTGGGGAATACAAATAAGCATTTATTGCAGCTGAAGCCCCTGTAGCAGACCAGTGGTCCAGCTGAGGAATTTCTATGCTTAATCATAGCATACATCATACATTTTTTCCCCCGTATGACAAGTGTAAAGACTTTTACAAAGATTTTCCCTAAGAAGCCAAGGAACTTCGTGCAAATACAGCCCCTCTTGCGAGCAGGACTTTAAGACCAGAACTTGGAGAAATAAAAAATAGATCAGATTTTGCTTTCCATTGCTATTGTAAAAGTGCTCACTTTTCAGAGGGTTGCTAACAGAGGCTGAGATATATCTGTCCAGAGGGGGATTATTCAGCAAAGTCTGTCTCCAACAATATCCAGTGCCAGCCATTTCCACCAAGAAATGGTGATCCAGATAAAAGACAGGTGGAAGTCAGTTTTCCTGAAGACACATTTCTATTTACCCGATGGTAGTCAAAGACTGTGAAAAAATTAATGAAGATTTAAACTTGTCATATTACCCAAGCTCATATTATGTTTTTAATAACTTATAAGGAAAACCTAAATTACAGTAGGAATGGAATCTTTACATATTTTTCTGCAATTCCATGTAAAAGAATTTGAGCTTTGCTCCAGGCTGACAGAAAGAACCACATTTAATTGGTTCAGTCAGAAGCAGGTAGCCAGTCACTACGAACTGTGAAAAAGGGATCTATCTTGTCACATCATTTTCTTGGCTCTAAGTACTGGCACACCCTAAACATCCTAGTCCACTATACTGCCAAGTGTGGGACAGACTATTAACTGTAATTCTTATTTTCTAGATGAAATGTCCATTCCTGCTAAGCTCTTAATCTCAATGTGGATATGACCAGTTTAGCAGCGTACTTGTAAAGTGACAGTAGTGTAGACAGGAGGATGCAATGTCTTCATCAACTGTAGATATAATATTTCTGGCAACTGGTGATCACTGTGGGTTTGTGGTGGAAAATTTATGGAAAGGATTGTAGGAAGTAGCAGCTGTAAACTCTTTCATGTCCAAGAAGAGTGTCAAAAAAAAAGTAGCTACGATCAGAACAGAGAGGAAATTAAAGCAGCCACTCCCTTCAGAAACTTTTGTGCATCCATTCATTTATTTACTTCAGTAAACAAACTCAACACGTAATGCTGCAAAATGCACCTTTTGTAAATAACAAAACAAACAGCATTACCATCAATTTACATCTCCTTAACCAGCTGCAGCCCCGGTGATTTTGCTGAAGCAGTAGCAGAGAGGGTCACTCTGAAACCATTACCTGATTACCTGAATCTCAGATCCTTGCTTACCAATTCCCAAAATGTCTAGCTCCAAATAGAAGGGAGGCTGTAATAAATAACCCTTGCTTTGTCCCAGCAGGATCTCATCTTTGCTGTTGAACAGATTGTACAATTTCCAGAGATGCCCAACTTGAATCTGTGTGGAAGCACTGTCGCACTTGTGGGATGAATCCCTTCAGAAACTGTGAGTCTAACTGGTTCAAACTAGAATCATCTCTGTTGAGTTTAAGCGCAAACTTATTTTTCTCTGGAAATGTTACAACTTCATATAATAACACAAAAGTTAACTTTTACAGAATGAGGATCAAGTGGCAGTTAATTAATTAGCTAGTGATTATAAATAAATCTATAGGTGAGCAGAAAGAACAAAATGGGAAATCTTGACCCTAGGACTCTTTTTTAATGATTGGTTCACACACATTTTTCCTTGCCTGGGTGTCTGTCTGACCTTGCTTTCATCTGAGTATTTAAACATTTGCCTGGAATGCACCATAAATTTTACACAAGTGGATGCATATCATGCACTAATGCACATTGCTAAAACTTCACTCATCAAGAGGAACTGTGTACTACTTGACAAGTTTGCCCCACAATGCCAGTATCATTTTGCTACACACTTTCATGTGAGATCATTCTGAAGAAGAGACGGAGAGAAGCAATTCTGAAAAGTGATAAACTATGGTGTGATAATGACAGGAGAAAGTAGACGAGCGGGTGGAAGAGCCTCTTTCACTCTTCAGACTTGAGAGGTCTCCTTTAAGGTGTGTCCTACTGTTGGATAAAGAGACAAACCTGGAGTGATGTGTCTGTCAGCACTGCTTAACGTGAAGGAGCAAGGTAGAAATTGCACAAGAGTTTACTACTGTTGCCTTCCAGGTAGTCTGTAAAGAGAAAGTGTGTGAAAGAAGAGCTGCAGTTTACAGTCACAGTTTGGCAGCTTTTCCCAGCCTGTCTTCAAGTATTTAAAATTCCTTTCAGTAAAAAAATGTGAAAGATTGCTCTCTCCCTTGCCTCTGTGACAGTTCATTTAAGGGGACAAAGAGAAAAAAGTCGTAAATAAATTATGTGTTCTTCTCTATCTCTATTTTAAAGACTGGGTGTTTTGTTTCCTCTGCTTTGTGCATGTACGTAACTCTCATATTTTTAAATTATTACTTTTCTTAAAATAAAAATGGAGAAATCAGTCTATAAACTTGGACTATGTCCCTGTTAACAACTTATTCCTCTGTTTACTCATTAATGCTGCCATTCTCCCCACCTGTTCCCATTGCTGACAGTAATGAATACATCCCTCTGTATTCCTGTGCTCTTAGAAAGCTAGATCCTGTGAAGCTACAATTGCAGCCCCTCAAGAAAGATGTTCATCTGCCTATCAAAGGGTGAAGCTTTGTACATAAAAGTAACCGATACTGGCCTACGGGTTGCAGTCTATATTATAACTCTAAAAGAGGTAATTTCTGACATTTAAATTGAGACATGGTAGCCAAGGTGCTGCTGATTACCAGATTGCTCACTGCTGGTGTTGGAGGAGTGGCTTCCTACGTGTAGCCTACATACACTTCTTTAGGAAAGCCAGAGGGGGTTAGAGATCATATTATTTTTCAACTTGTATCCAATGCTCTCTGAAAAGAGGAAAGTATTTTTAGTCAATACTGCTCTTTCTTTTGCTCATCAGTGTTTGCTGCTATCTGGTCTCTAGAGCACCTTGGAGAATTTTGTCAGTAGCTCTGGTGGGAGCCCAATACTATTTCATTAGAAAGACATTACTTTACATTCTTATTGCTATTATGAATGCTATACAAAATGTTGTAACAGAATTAAAGTATTTCTAATAAATTTTATTTACTTCTTACTATTTAAAGCTTATGGCAGGTATATAACATTAAGGTTTTTTGTTATTCTATGTTAAATTTAGGGAGAAAAGATGAGGCTTATTTGAATAAGTGACTTTTAAAGCCTTCTCTTTTACAGTGGTATGTGGTAATTAAAGGAATAGAGAAGAAAATTTAGTCTACCTAATAGAGTCATATCTGAACAAGCCTCAAACAACAGGTATGTGGTATCTAGACTGGTGAGCAATGTCTTTGTGTGATAGTATGTTTCAATACCTTCCTTTTTATGGCTTGATACCATTCTTTTCTCAACTGACTCTCACTATGGGATACCTGGCAAACAGATGAACTCCTAGTTCAATGAACTGCTGTGAAGGTGTGCCTTTGCATTTCTGCACCAGCTGGATATTCACCTGATGGCAGTAAAATAGTGTCAAACTGCTAGAAATTTTTCTACATTGCAAAAATGCTGTATACAAGTCCTATTTTAACCAAACATTTGTATGAGAAGGTGGGAGCCTTGCTGGATAAGAATTTACCTGTTTGGTTAAATAGAAAATCTTTCCAGATTAACACCCAAGCATAATATATGGGAGCAGAAATTAGCTAGCATCTCTTACACATAGGGCACTTGGTTGTGTTTTGAATGGGGGAAAGTGGGGTGAAACTAATATTGCCTTAAAAGTATACTCTTTCTGTCCTAGAAAGAGATGCAGCTCTGATTCGGGGTAATTGTTCCTTGCAGAATTGGAACATCATTTAGGTTAGAAGGGACCTCTTCAGAGCACCTTGTCCAATCTACTTGTTTGCATTTCCAAGTGAGATGAATGCAGGAAATATGCCAGAGCAAACCACCACATCTTTACCTCAGTTTTCCTCTAAATTCTTAGAAGAACAATATAAAGGAAATTCTGGGTTTAACACCATAGATATTCATATTCTAAATATGCTCTTTTTTTTTTGACCTTTCATAAATTAATGCTTTCTAGTTTAAGTGTAAAATTTCACTCCTTGTGTGTTAAGATGATTCTTGATTCAGATTGAACTTGTGGGTATTCTCTAAATTATTTCTCAGGACTCTTTAAGGGAAAATAAAAAATATTATGGATCAGTTTTCTTCTCATCCAAATAATAAACTTCTTCCCTCACTAGCTGGTCAGTAATACATATTTTTATGAACCTGCCCTTCACATTTTTAAACAATAGAATGCATCTTCTCACTCCAGTCCTTCCTGTGGTGTGCTAGCTCACAGGTCAAATATGAATCCAAGATAACGCAGTTGCATTTCTGGATTGCTATGTAGACATATGTTAAGAAGCCTCAGGGTTCAATCAACCCTAACTGGATGGAGAATCCAAATTCAGAAAGTTAATTTCAAATGTGCCAGCTCTCTGCCTCAAAATAGAGACCAATTCTTACATCAATTTATCATAATATTTATAAAGCCTCTAATACTCTACTAGTTTATCACAGTCTTTGAAGAAATTATACCCACAACATCTTTCTAAGGTAAGAAAATATTATTATCACCTTTTTTTTAGGTAGGGTAGCAAGGCACAGACAAAGTGAAGGCTGTATTTTAAGAGAGCTAGGCACGTAAGAGAGCAGGTGCCAAACTGGGGTATTCAGAAACAGATAAGTAACACCAGGAGCCTATTATCGTTATTAAATGCCTAAATTCCTCTAAAATTCTTTCCCATAGACACTGTGCCTTATGCCAATACCCTACAAGGAGGAATGTTTTTTTTTTTTAGAAGGCAGTTTTCCCTAATTGGTTTGATGTTTTTCACTCAAAATTGAGACAAACTAGTTTATCAGGTTTAACTCCCTCTCAGCCCCCCCTCCCTGAGTACTTTAAATGTCACTATTTCCACTGGAACTGAAGGTGCATAGAATAACATGTCCTGCACAGAAATATGATAATCTCTCTTCAGTGTTTGGCAACTAGTATCTATTAATTAAGAATCCATCATTTGTACTCTGTAATTATATTTATTAAACCCTAACTCCTATCCTAACTATAATTAGTTACTGCTAATTAATTTTATCAAATCCCTCTAGATTCATATCTTAAGTAAATATTGAGTAGCCCTACAGTAATTATTTCAATCAACGTGGAGTGCATTTCAACTGACTGTGAATAGTTTCTTTTAATAAAATTTAATATAAAATGAATGTTCTATATAATACATTTGCAAATGTTGAGATTTTAAAATAAAAGAGAATATGACAGGTATAATGTAAAATACTCATGTACATATTAGACCAGGTTAAATAAGGTAGTTCTGTCTAAGTCAAAATTTCTAAATTGGAAATGAAGGAGTTTTTATATAAGAAATATATGAAGAAATGCAGCTTAATACAATAATTGTGCGCATTGAAAAGTTTTTCCATACCCCTTGAAGCCTATAGGAATCCCTAGACTTTTAAGTAAACTAATTTAATTTAAAAAGTTGTCAGAAATTACGTAATGCTTATGGCGGTAAAGAATATGATAGTGGACAGGAGCACCCGTTTGGATGAGGTGCAATGTTTTTGTCAGAATGACTGAGGGAAGCATCCATACCCACCAATACTGAGAAATAACCTTGATTACCTTGCTATTGGTAATTCAACTTTTTCTATGCATCAAATGAAATTATGGTGTTAATTTAGGTTGTTTAAAGCAAAATATTTGACAATCAGGTAGCAACAAGCAATTAGCATTCAGATCATAGCCATTTTGAACTTGACTTTTATCTGGAAGGTAATGTGTATTCTGTAGACTTCAAGCAATGTTGAATAAAATAAGAATGGAAATAACTTAAGTTTTGGTCTTGGTTTTTGTCTCCTACTTCGTCTTCCTGTCAAAAAATTAAGTGTCTGGGGGGAAAAATCTGTATTATTTTAAAAGGTGACATTTTGCTGTGACAGAAATTATAGCATTTGGTGACAAAGGGAAAAGAGATTTCAGCTCTGTAGCTGCAGTGGGTTAGTCTTGTTTTCAACTAGTGTGATGTAGGTCAAGTGTATAAAGTAGCTTCGATCTGTGGATATTTGATTTTAATTATCAAAGAATACAAACTAGCAAAAGTTAAATCGTATTCCAAACAGGAATTTGTTTCATTATGATTCAGGTGTATTACACTATCTCGTTTTAATCTTTCACTTCATAATTTACAGTATCACCTCCTAATTGACAGTATCATAGTCATTTGGCTGCAGAGATCATGGTAATGCTGCTCAAGTTTCTTAACTTTACAGAGAACATTATGTATATGTTTCATTTTTTTCTTATTTAAATTTTATTTAAACATGTATACACACTCACATAAAGAAGATAGAGCTATTCGATTTGTCTCGTGTCACTCTCTGTATTGGTATCAATGGCTTATTTTTCCTATATCATGATACCACTTTCCCATTGCAAAAGTGCTCCTGGGAAAGCTTTACAGATATGTATAGGATACAGAGACCATAAGTACAACTCTGCCGATGATAAATATTTTCACCTTAGATTTCCTGAAGCTGCTTCTGTTTTGGGTTCAGTAACGTGGTTTTATTAAATATTTATTTTCCAGAAAGATATGTACTCTTATTTTTGAAAGTATCAGCAGATGGTGTGACCACCTCCTCCCTCAATAGTTTGTTCCAGTGGTTTATCATTTATGGCTTAAGCTGAAAATTAATGCCACATTTCCCATCTGATTTTGTCTGACTTGAGTAAAGCTACATTCATTTCCTTGCCAGTCAGTTGTTTACACATCTTCAGGCCTTTTGGGTAATTCAGGAAGAATCCATACTGTCCTTCATACTTGAAGCATCTAAGGTGTGCCTGGTTGCCTGCAACCATTTTCTGTTCCAGCAAGCAAGCACTAGTCAACATAGCATGAGTCAGCAGCTCTGCTTTTACCATCCAACCTCTGCTTGGATGGCTGCTTGACTCAATCGGTTATTTCTTTTAGATTTTTTAGATATTTATTTGCCTAGCTCAGACTCTAGGCAGAAACCATTTAGTTTTCTTAATAGTTGGTTGAAACACGTAGGATTTCTTCAGGCACTTGGTCCTTTTTCCTTCACTGATGTTAAATCTGGGAGCTTGTCCAAAAGTTGCCACCCTGAAGAAAAAGAAGTGGAAGAGGAAAATCATGATCTGTATGAAAGGAAGTGTGAAAAAATGACAGCAGTCTGGCTGGCAAAGCTACTGGTGACCAATTCTTCTTCTACACCCAGAGATTTTTAGTTTTTTTACAGCTTTTATTTAATGAGTACTCCGATACCAGCCTGTATGGACATCTTTCCTTCTTTGCTAGCCATCTCTGACACACAGCTGGCAATGTTGCCCACTGACTGCAGTACTATTTTAGTTCAGTCTATCCTTTTAAGTAAGGAAGTCAAAGCATTTGCATGAACATGCAGCTGGAAATGTTTCCTAAAATATTGTGTCTACAGTGGTGGCTGATCATTTGTTATAAAAGTGTCATCAACCACTTTCAGCAGCTGTGGTGCGCAATGCTTTCTTCTTTCACCAAAGACAGCCCCATCAAGACTCACTGTCAGCTTGAAACAAGTACTACTTTTCTTTGGTAGTTTTAGGACAGCGTATTATTTTTCTTCTCTAACTGATCCACCATCTTTTTCTAGCAATCAGATTACAAAGTTCTGATCCGTTACAAAATTATTTTAATATATAACAATAATTGTCAAGTATAACATTGTTGAAGGAGGAAAGAATATTGAATGTCAGTTCACACGTACAACAAAGAATCTGGAATTCCCCTGGCCTGACATCATTTGGGAAACTACCAGAATGATAGTGAATTTTGCACAGAACCTCAAATTGTCTAAGGCTTGAGAAATGGGTGGGCTGTGCTAAAGATATGTGCAGAAAAGTGATGAATTTGCATAGATGGTATTTGCATATTTCTAAGGAGGGTGAGAAATATGCAATTTAAGAATAATGCAAAAGTACTTTCTTGTGCACTTAAGTAATATATTCACGCTGGGTCCTCCACCTTCATGCAAATGAGAGTATGGATGTATTCGTTGCAAAACCATTTGAAAGTTCGGTGAAGTGAGTCTTTCCTGCTTTCATTCTTAAAGCAAAAATAGATGATTTTGATAGAACCAGGAACCATGCTGAAGCCTGAAGAACCAGAAGTCTGCCTGATTGCTTATGGCTGAAGTGAAAATTGCACAGGGAAAAATTGTTGCTGACAGTTGCTTTTTATTCTTCTAGCCTGCTGGATTATACATATCTTGGATTGTCTGAGAAAAAACCTGGCCAGATCATGTCCTCACTGCATCTGAAATAGAATTTCAGCAGTGTGCTACTATTGGAACTGATATGTTATAATCCATTACTCCTCTCCTCTTCTGAGAAGAAATAAAAATTGCAGCATTAGTTAACACATGGCACAGCAGCCCTGACTAATACTATATTTAGCTTGCTGCTTGTCTCTTTTGAAATTTCTGTTGAGCACATTTCCTTAGCTGTTTCTTGAGCCACTGGATGCAGCTCTTCTTGTAGCATCTGCCTATGTCACACAAAACCCCATCTCTTTCTGTACTCCTACCTTTCAAATTACAATGGGACTACAACAAGCAAAAAGGATTAGTGAAGCTTTTGCTTAGCAGTGAGCCTCTTCCTGACCTAATTCTCATAGACTTGGTTGCACCTTTCTCTCTCCCAATGCTCTGCTCATGCTAGGCTGCATATGGCACAGATGGTTCTGTCATGCTATTACATGGCTATTTTCAACTTGTTTCTCAGAACAGATGTTCCCACGTGTGTTCTCTTTCATTTCTCTGCCGACACACTCTCTTTACAAACAGCAGTGTGCGTTTCTGTAGTCCTGGTTTGTGGAGAAAATGAAAATTAATACCAGAAACTGTATTTTCCTGTCTTTAAGGGGGCAGGTGAGCCTCGTCTATAAGGGGACATGTGAGCCTGGTCTTCTTTTATTCTTTCACCATGAGCAGCACATTTCAGCTCGTCATTTGCCTAGGTTTGTCCAACATTTTTCATCGCATGGGACAGTATTTGGAAGTGACAAGGGGTTTGCAATGCAGAAAACTATCTCCTTCAATGTGCTGTCTAGTGGTTGTTCCTTTTTTCTAACCACAGATGTAAATTTAACAGTATGCATTCTGGGATTAGCTCTAAAAAGAGAATCAGACTACTAATAAAATCTCATCTCTCACCATCTGTCTCCTGAATATTTTTTTACAGTCCAAGTGCATTATATTTGAGCCCAAATGCTTTGGTGTTGGCCAGTTATGGGTAAGAAATCCCCCATGAGCTGAAATATAGAAAGAAGGTGACATATGAACAAAATACACAGGGGATGGCAAGGGCTGGAGTTTTATTCCTAATGTGCTGGAAGTTGCTAAGACTCCTGAACAATGGCATTGCTGGTTAATAGCAGCATTGATGCATTTTACACATTGTTTTAGTCCTGCAGCTCTATAATAGAGAACAAGTGGGAAAAATAAGAACAAGTGGGTGAAAATGTAAGGAAGGCAACAAAAGTAAACCAAACTTCATAGTGGATTAGGTTCCAGAAACTCCTGAGAACAATTAATTAGAAGTGGTCATGGACAAATTGATTTTCTTTCACTGAAGAGGGATGGAGAACATTCAGTTTCAAATCAGGCTTCTTGTTCCTAAATGGTGACAGTGAGCAATGTATCACTTAGAAATGACATGACTGTACCTTTTATCTTGCTTGTCTGTTTGGAAGATATTGCCCTCCTCTGCTAGGAGATGCTGGTTTCTAGCATATTGAGATTTAGAAGCTGGAGACTGGTCAGTCTTCTGTCATGGCAAGTCTTAGCATGTAGGAACATCAAACCATACAAGAAAGCTGTGAGGAATGAGTTAAATCAGAGACTCAACACACATAAATTACTGAATTAATCAATATATGCATCATTTGGGCATTTTCCCTCAAGAGTAAAAACCTGCTTCTAGTATTGAAGGCTTTTTGTGCTACAACCAAGGTGATTGTTATTGTATGCAAAAGAAGCACAGCAGATAAACAGTTATTTTTTTTTAATTACAAATAGTGAATTTTGTGCTATTATGAGAAAATATTCTGTATAACAGTAAAAAGTAATACATCTTACACACATGTATTAGTTTACCTAAAAGCATGCTATGAAGTATTTCATAGTGTAAATAAAAGAAGGAACTCTAAGGAAGTCACAAAGGAGAGGACTGGTTTACTCTATTTCAGATAACTAAAAGGGTTAAAATTTAACTATGTTGCCTGATGCTTTCCTTAGCTAATGCACAAAAAAGTCAGTCATCTAGCCCTGGGGTGATTGAGGCATTCATTTGCCTTTTTGATGGCCAGAGGAGATGACCTGCTTTGAGGGTTGAATATCTAAAGTGAGATGAAATAAATCACACGTACAATATTTTCCTTCATTTGGGAGTTCAGTAGGATAACAAACTTGGCCTGGTGGTCCAAAATTTCAAAAATTGTCAAACCAGGTGTGATTAGTCTTTTAACTTAGACTTCCTAAAAGTCTAACATCTAAGCTTGACTCCTAGACAGTCAGAGGAGAAAGAGAAACTTGTCCAAAGAGTGTATCAGTCTATACTGAGGTGATATGAATTATCCTTTGGAGGTTTTTGAATACACGGACTATATGAGCAGGCTCTTTACTGAGAAGTCTAACCCTTAGATGGCTAAGAATAGCTGAGATAAATCTTACTTTATGTGATTTCATTAATTATCAGTAGCTGCAGAGATTATTTCTGTGGTGGTCAAATGACATGGCAGGATACTTTAGAGTCTATTTGAGAGCCAGCAGGAACTCAGTAAGAGTATATAAATAGGCTGTGCAGCCATACTGAAGTTGTTATGAGCACAGAGACCTATTGTAAAGATTGTTTTCTGGGGACTTGGCTGATTTACGGGATTTTGACAGCAGGTGCTCCTGCCCAAGTGGAAGAGAACAAGAGGAAAAGAAGATTCTGCTAACTGCAGATTAAAGAAGATTGTTCAGCTATACTTTTTTTTCTGCTGCAAGAAGCTCGTGTTCCTTTTGTAGAATTCAGATACTGCTCCATTGAGTCTGGGAAAGCTAAATCCTTTCAAAAAAGAGCTTTGGGCAGTTCATGGACATGTTTTAGCACAGTGATTGTTGTATTTGGACTAGTGGTAGTAAATATGAAATACTAAATCCCTGAAAAGAGGAAGTGGGACAGTAAGGCCTGAGAAAAAATATTTTAACATTAATACTGGCCACATTCACAGGCATTTCATGACTATAGACAAATCCTTGTGTTTTGTGTGTTTAACTCAGCAATGTATAGACACTTTTTTGCACATACATTTTAAAATGTGCATATAGTTTTGGGGATGCTTATGTGCCTCTTATGTTCACGCTTAGAAATCCAGTGTCATTTATGGTGATCCAGACTATGTCAGGCATTAACACAGAGGTAACAAATATCAAACAGGACTTATGGTAAAACTTGTGCCCTCCTAGTGTGGCAAATGGAAGTTGTATGCAGCACTGCAGCATCTCATGTGGCTCTGGACACCAATCTGTGAGCAACTGCATTGATGTCCTAGCAACTAAATAGGTTTCTAATGTTCTGCAGCTAACTCAATGGCTATTGTTCCCACTCAAGAATGGCATCTGCAAGCAATTGAGGTTTTTATTGTGGTAGAAGGCCTATAAATTGATGTGACCTCTTTTTGTACAAGTAGAAATGCTGCTCTGTTGAAGGGTGCTAATAGCTTCCTGCTAGCGGGTCACAGATCCACTGACAATGGCAGACATTGCTAAAGGCTGTTGGTGTGTCAAGTATTCTCTTTCAGATGTAACCCAAGTGCTATACAGCCCCTTTGGACAATAAAAGTCAGCTGTAGGCAGCAGGATCACCACCAGAGCAATAAACTCTGTCAGACAGCACAGCAGCCAAAGCTAACTCCGGTTGGTAGTGTGCAGGCTACCCTTGGTTTTCAATGCATAGGTTAATATAATGGTTCCATATGCATTTTAGAGGAGAAAGACAGGAGAAGGAGGTGAAATCTGAGCTTTGCGCCTGTGCTTCCACTGCCTATGACTAGAACTGATGTGACTACACTTTTATTTGCCTTTTGGACTTCTGTTTTCACTAGGACTGAGCCACCCTTGCGCAGCATTGAACCTGAGCTGGCAGTCCTGTCTGATCACAGGGAATTCAACAAGGGGTCTATTAAAATTGGTCAAGTCATTGGTTTTGAATTTGAAAATCATTTTTGCTTGGTGTACATTGGTATATTCCATGAAAGAAAAAGTCTAGCTGTTTTTTGGCTCTTCTGTCTTGTATGAATTAGGATTTTCTTCAGATCCCTTATGGACAAGCAAGACCACACAGTGTCCTTATCGTCTTTGCTGAGATAAAGGTGCAAAAGCAACCCACGTAAATGGGAGGATTTCAGGATTCCTCATCCTGAAAAAATAAGACCACAAAATGATTTGACAACCATTTCCCTGATCAAAGGGTGCTATTTTCTTTCTTTTTTTTTTTTTTTTTTTTGTGGAATTTACCGAGCAGGAGCATGTGCACATTTGGAATAAGCAGAGAACTGCTGATATTCATTGAGCCAACAACACACTCACTGAACAGGCAATCCAGCAGATATTGTAAGTCTGACATATTCTGAAGACATTAGATTTGCTGAATTTTAGGAGCAGAATATCTTGCATCAGCAGCCAAAGGCTCCCTATTTGCATATGTTCCCTATATTTGCAATGTGCATGCACAAGTCAGGCTGTGAAATTTGCACATTCCTGGAGCTGGTGCTCCAAACAGCCTGAAAGATGTCAGGAAATCCTCGAGGAAATTTAGTTCAAGTTCCTTGAATTCCAGCTGTACAAAAATTAGAGGCAGAAAAAGGAAAGACCAAGTGTCTGCCAATATTACCTTGACTGCAAGAACTGGATTTTTTGTAACCTGTCATTCATTTGCATGAGGTTGCACCCTGTTCTACTAAAGCTGTCTTGACAGAGAAACAATTTTGATACTACGGAAGTGACCACATAAGTTCAGTTACAATAATTGTGAGCTGGGAACTTTGCCCTCACAGACACAATGCAATTTTCTTATTCATCTGCCTAGTGACTACGTTAGTCTGATTATAAGCTGCTACATATTTTGCAATACTAACAGAAAGTGTACTTCCCAGAAGTTAGAAATTGCATATTAACCAATTCAACTAAAAAGATAGCTTGCATTGCTTTAACTAGGAACTAATTTTTTTCATCCTTCAAAAGCACACAACAAATCTCACTTTTTTAATACACTGGAGCACATCACAGTGGCTTCTTGGAATCTGACTTTTAGTTAATCACCCAAAATATCTGTTGTACCTATAGGATCTCTGTCCCCCATCCTGGAGCTGACTCCAAAAGATAGCTGCTTGCATGCTCCTTCCTCTTCCGCCATCACAGTTCCTTCTGATGCTCTTTCTGCAGCTGTTATTATCATGCTGATGTATCTATCACCACTGGGCATGTGGCACAGAGACAGCAACATGGGGCATAGTGAAAGCAATAACAGCAGAAACAGAAATAGCAATGGCAGTAGCTGCTGTGGTGACAGCAGAAATAACCTCACTGACGGCAGCTGAGAAAGAAAAGCTGTTTTCCTAACCTGCATATGTGAGCTTAAATGTTTGCTTGCATGATTTATAACTGACACAGTCTATAGATTCCAGACCATTTACATTTTGGAATGTGCTGAAGATGTCTGGGGACAAACCTCTGGTGAGCATACTGTGGTTAAAACCTCAGTTTTCCTTGAATGCTTTCTAGAATTGGTTTCATGAATGTTGTGTATGTGTTTGCATGTTGGACTATGGAAATGTTCTAATAATATGTGCCAGGTTTAGACAGCAAGTTAGTCTTAGCAGGTAGCAAAACCACTTTACAATTATTTTCCAACACATGGTTTTTGAAAACCAAAAAACCCCATGCTTTCAGTCATATGTTATGTAGCAAACACACAGAAAACTCAGATGGTTCAATTCTGCGAACTGAGTGCTCTGAACTGTGTTTAGTATCAAAACAGCTTTAGTATTTTACAGGTTTATGCTCCAGAAATGCAGATCATCATGCAAATTGACATATTATAGGTAATAAATATTCGTCTCCCGAAGTCCCTCCTGTCTGTATGAGTAACTCTTGTTACTCTCCCATATCTCATCTTTTTGAAGGCTAGCCCCAGTGGTGCCTTCTGAGGTGTCCAGTTTTGCATCCTTGACTTCCATTGGCATTAATGAGGGTTACAGATGTATGCTGACGGGAGAACAGCCTTTCAAATGTCAGAGAGCAAGTTGCTGTTCAACACTGCCTTTAACCTAAGCAGGACACAGCAAAATGCTGTCAAGTAAAGGGATAATTCCAGATGATGCCCATGCTAGACACCCTGTGGGCTTTTACAGACACTGCAGATATGATTGCCAGACTTTGGAACATTCAGTCTTCAGGGTCAGCAATATATGCTCACACCATGGAGAAAAAACAGCTTTTTTTCATATGCTGAAACATGATTCTTCTTTCTTTCTTTCTGTTCCTCTGGGAGAACTAGCATCCTGAATTCCTTTCCAGTGTAGATTAGGGCAAATTTCATCCAATATTTTGTTCATTATTAAATGGTGACGCAGCAATGAAAGTCCCATCAATTAGTGCTGTGAAGAAAGTGTAACTCTGCCTTACGCAGCAGTTTTATAGAGAAGCCTTTTGGCTTCTCTAAGGCAAAACTATATACTAGACAGTAAAGGTCATATTAATCATATAGAATTTTAGATCTTTACAGCTTAGATATTTACATCTGAGATAATTATCTAGTTGCTCTTTCTTGTCACTTTGAAGAAACAAGCACTTTTTGGTACAACTCATCTCAAGATAGATCTCTAAAACAGCCCAGATGAATCATACTGCAGGAATGCTAATATCTTTCCACTAGCTATAAAAGGAACCTGTCTCATATGAAAATTAGGGTGGTTTCCATCATTTTCTGAAAGGGTTTTGGAACTGCAGGGAGTAAACATTTTATCTGAGTGGAATGCATCAGTGCAAAGAGCTCCAATAATTTCTGGAGTATGAGTAGGAGCAGTTTCAGAGGGGTTGTGCTTGGAGATAGAACAATTATTACTACGACTGGAGTATAGTTCTGTTTTCATACTCTGAAGGAAAAACCTCAATCTGCCGATGAAACATATTTGCCTTAGGCTACTTGAGATGTCTTAGGGTATCCAGGACTTCCACACACAACTGGTACAGGCTGATGGTAGCCTCTTGCCTGCCTGGTATGGCAGCTGGAGGCCAAGGAGGATACACTAGAATATCTTAAGTGGCCATAAATGTCTTGGGACCCTATTCAATACAGTCAATAATCTAAGGAGTGATTCATTTATTTTCAGTCAGCTGACTTTCTCTTTAAATACTGCTGATTTCATTGACCAGACTGTTCTTGTTTGTAAAGGGAGTTTAAACATGCATGTAAAATATATGTGAACGTGCAAGGTGTATTTTACATGTGCATGTGAAATTAGGCAGTGAATTGGATTGGAACTTATGTCATAATTCCTTTGCCTAAATATTTCTGTCTATTGCCATTTGGGATGCTATAGATTAACCTATTGGAACTCTAATTTCCTGTCAAAAAAGCTGTGTGTTTTTTGGAAGTCCTCTGCCTGCATTTTATTATATCTTAGACACCTGTGGGTATCAGAGATAATGTTAGATATTGACAAAAATGAGTGTAGTCACATATTTTAAGTTGCAGCTGGATCCTGACCTAAGTGTCTTCTATTTTAAAACGGATATTAAAAATTTGCAGATTGCAGAAGCTATTTGGCTTTGAATTAGAGAATACACTTATCTATTTTCAATTTATTTAGTTTATCAGAACAATGACCAAAGATACATGTGACTACAAAGTAGAAATATTTTCAATAGATAGAAATTACCATGTACTTTGAAATAACAAAAATTGAAGATGAATGAAAGAGTGAAGCAAACTAATGGCAGTTTCATTTTAGAAATTAGGTAAGACTCTTGACTAACTAAAGGAAAAAATTACAAAGGAAACTAATAAAGCCTGTGTTACTTGAAGTCTTCAAATTAAAACAGGATACCTTTCCTGAAGTTATGATTTGATGGCAGCAAGTTTGTGAGCTCAGTGGAAGGGTAACTGGGGAAAGTTAGATGGCATGTGGTAGGCTGGAGATTAGACTAGGTGCCCTATTGATCTCTTCTGGCACTAAACACTGCAAATAATGCTAAAACAAGAAGAGTCAGACATGAATTCAGCTGAGCTTTCTGGACATAAATATTTTTTTTTTTTTTTTCATCAGAATATGGATTGACTTGGGTAGTCTCTGTATCATACCCTTCCTCCTTCTTTCCATTAATTAAGAGGAAATTGCAAGATTCTCAAAGGTATTTCTTGTTTGCAGCTATTTGTATACTGCACAGTCACATCTGTATTTGCTGTTAACTTTCTTTTAACCCTTCTTGTTGCCTTCTGTACCTTTTTCTTTGTTTATTCACCTGTTGCACACTCTCCAACACTCAGAGCTCAGACTCTCTGGTTAGATAAAGCTTTCATGCTAGTGCTTTATTTCTAATATGGTGGGGCATTGATTTTTTTTTTTTTTAACTGAACTTTCTTTCATTAATAATAGTAATTCAATTCTTTTCTTTCAAATACAGTAATTCTTCAGCAAATTGGAAAGTGAGGATGAAGATTATTCACAATTGATTGATGATGAAATCATCTATGTGTCAGTCAGCTGTGGTAATGAGTGTAGAAAAAGAACCTCCATTAGCAGATGAAATATGCAGTTTTGCTTCTGTTCTCAGACTGTTAATTTCTTATTCAGTGATGCTAATGTAAAATTATGCTACATTTCTCAAAAATGTTTATCTTGCTCCCAAGACTTTGTATTTAACTGCCTCAGACTATACTTATTACTACAGAAGCATAAGAAAATGCAAGATACTCCTTATCTGGGGTATTGAGGGTAAGTTTATATTGCCTTTTTGGTATCTTCATATATTCTCATATGAGTCTTAGTCTCTACTCCCCACTTTACTACTTGGGCTGAGTGTAGCAGCTGCTTTCTTTGTCAGAGGAACTCAAATATGAATTTAGGTGTTCCTACTGAATTACAAATATAACTAGAAAATTCCATGGTATTTACTCTCCTAAAGATACCATCAGGCTTCAAGTGAGGTTTTCAGAAGGATCAAGGTTCTCAATCCAATTAAATAAATTTGGAGCATGGAATCTGCTCTCTAGGGATAGAACTGTCAACTTCTTCATTTATCATTTACACATGCCTCTGTCGTATCTGAACACTCTGAAAATGGTAACGACTCTGCTTGATATTCCTAAGCAGAAAGAGACGGTACTAATCCTATTCTACTGACAGTGAGATGAAGTATTAAATGAGTTTTTGAAAGACATTAAAAAGCCTTGATTATTTTCTTTTCAAGAATTTTTGCATCTTACAGCAACTTTCTATGTCACTTAAGCAACCCGAATTCTGGTATTCCTAACCTTGAAGTGATCAATTCTGCAATGGAACCTTGTCACCAACTTGAGGGGATGACATTTGCTTTTAGACTCTGTCACAGCAACATCCAGACCTTTCTCCTCCATAGCTGTCCCATTTTTGTAATCACATTGGCTGTCCAGTTTCACTTTTCTTCCCTCCCAACTCCTCTTCCAGTGTCTTTTTATCCTTTCTTTTATATCACATTCTCCACTCTTGTGCATTATTTCCACTGTTGCTATATCTGTCTTCCTCTTTCCAAGACTGAACTCTGATTATAGTGCCCCCAGACTGATTCTTTTTCTCAGTCTACTCTCTTTACCTTATTGTATTTATACTGTGGTCCAGCTGCTGTCCTTTGTGTTTTCTAGTTTTTACAGCTGAAGAATCATCGAAGACTTATAAGAGACAATAACCCTCTAGCCATTTTCTCTGGCTGACTTTAGAGGGAAAATTGCCATAATTTCAGTGATTTCCCTCCCTTCTCAATATGCTCAGGGCCATCAGAATTACTTGCAGAGAAGCTTCAGTAATTCTGGAGTGAACACGTACTTTTTCCTTCCCCCAAGCTGACTGCTGACTTGGATTTCTGTCATGGTGGTAAAAGAAGCAGTTTTAGTATCATAGTCATTACAAAAAGAAGATGTGCTGAATGGAAAACTCTAGACTGCAGAGTATTAGGAAAAACAACAACAACAACGAAAACCTGTAAAAAGTCATAAATATTTTTTGCACATAAACAAAAGTGTAGCTTGAAACGGCTTACTGCATAAACAAACTCTTCCTCTTGGTTTACACTTTCCAAAGCAGCTAACATGCATGCATTTCACTTGAACTAGTAAAATTTTAATAACGTTTTCAGCCACAGTAAACAGAACATTTAGACAGAAAGTGTTGAGAAACCTTACGAATAGTCAATGTCAGCAGTCATGTCTGTAATTTGGTGTGTGCAGAAAATCTCCATGATTAGAGCCTAAACCTGTAAGGTGTTTAGGGACAGCAAAAATTACCTTTACTTGGCATTTGGGATAATGGAAAGTATCCTCACTGAAATCTTTTCACAGATCTTTAAAAAATAATAGAAATAAAACTAGTGAGGATCAAAAGTTTAAACTGAAGAATATCTGGAAATGATAGAATAAGAAAACATTGCAGGTACCTGACCTCTTTGCATCAGATGTGGATCAAAACAAGTTGTTCTGGTTGCAGTATAGAGAAGATGATAAAATATAGAGAAAATAATAAAATATTTGCTCTATGTTTGACTAAATTATGCTGTGCAGAATGGCGCATTACAAGCATGTTTTCAAATCCTTTGTAGCAATGATTTTTTGTGATGGAAACTGTGGCATACCCAGAAGCATTTGTAAGCACTTTCATACTTAGTTTGTTGCAAACTTCACCATCTGCTCTGCATCATATTTATTAGCTGAATAGACAGCACTTCATATATCTAGAATCTCCTGTGTGTTCGTGCAAATACACAATAAGCAGGCTACTGACTCACACATTTAATGTGGGTGCTGTGTAGTTATTTACTTTATTCTTCAGGTAAGTAGGAAGTGACAAGACCTCCTTCCCTATGGGTGCAAAAATGTTTGCATTCCATCTGACCTGCCACAACCAAATCTAATTTTAATAAAACCCACTTATAAACTGAAACTAAAGATTCCATATGCAGTTGAACTGCATCTTTTTCTGCACTCACTAAGTTTAAACCTGATTCTTACAATTCATGAGTACAGAATGAGCATGAACTAATGGCCACATTGAAAAAGTCACATTTCTTCAAGGAAAGACTTGAAGCAGTCTTCTACTTTCTTCAAGAAAATTGGCATCAAGTCTTATTCCCTTTACGCACATATCTTTCAAACACACATATGTGTTTGAAATAAGGTCTATAAAAATGTCTTCAGGAGCCAACGTGAGGCTGGTGTTTGCGGATCTGTACTTGACATTGTGCAAATCGGGAGCTTGGTTGAGACCAAAGCACCAACATGCAAAAACCCACATGTAGCTTTTAAATGTGTGCTAAGTATTTAAGATCCCTTTGTAGATAGTACCTCTGAGTCTTATACCTGGGGATGATAGCTACAAAACTGGTGCTAAGGGAAAGCTAAGTCTTCCTGAAAGGCAGCTGGAGGTCAGGGCACCAAAAACAGCTTCCAAAAAGACAGCAAGATCCTACATCTGAATCATGGAATCATAGAATATCTCAAGTTGGAAAGGACCCATTAGAGTCATCAAGTCCAGCTCTCTGCTCCTCACAGGACTTCCTGAAACTAAACCATATAACTAAGAGTGTTGTCCAGGTGCTCCTTGAACTCCTCCAGTCTCAGCGCCATGATCACTTCCTTGGGGACTAGTTCCAGTGACTGACCACCCTGTCCTCGAAGAACCTTTTCTTAATGTCCAATCTGAAATTCCACTGACTCAGCTTCATTCCATTTCACCGTGTCCTGTCACTGGTCTCCGTGCTGCTCCCCTAAGGAAGCTGTAGTTTGCTATGAGGGCATCCCTCAGCTTTCTCTTCTCTTAACTGAACAGACCAAGTGACCTCAGATGCTCCTCCTAAATCATGTCCTTGAGACTTTTGATCATCTTGGTTGTCTTCCTCTGGACAGACTACTGTCTGATGTCCTTCTTACACTGAGGTACCCAAAACTACACACCATACCTGAGATGAAGCAATATCAGTGTGGCGTAGAGTGGGAGACAATATAAGACAACTGAATCAAGTTGAATTGAGACAGCTGAATCAAGAATTTTCTCCATACAATCAGTGAAGTTTAAAAGGAAATATATTTTGCCTTAAATGAAGCAAAATGAATTTAATGTAGTTGCCCACATATGGGCAACTACAACCATTTTCAATGTCAGATGGAGCCTCTATCTTCAAGAAGGCATATGTTTCCTGTAGACTGTGAAAGATATCTGCCAGCCCCACCTGGACTCTCAGGTATCTGAAGGCATCTGAAATGCTGTTAGATGATCCTGATAAATACTGAAAATTGAAATATAAATATAATACAAACTATGTTCAGTCATGTCTTGCTATATCCTCTTCTTTGTTCTTCAAGATCTAACACAATCTTCACCACTGACTGATTACCTAAAGAAAGTTTGCATTCAAAGTGTGACTTATAAAATAAACTAAATATTGTGATTTGATGACTAGGATAGTCATAACCGTAGTCCATAAATAACTGGTCTGAGTTCTGTACTGTATTTTCAAAAATAAAGATGCAAAATTAAGGAGAATGGACTTATTTCACCTTCAGCACTTCAAGATGTGTAATTTTCAGTAATTTCCTCAGTGTTTCTGCACTAGCCACAGTAACATCTGTAACATCTTAGTCTTCTGCTCTTAGACAGAGGATGCTGTCACAACTGAGATGAGTGAAAGGGGCACACTATCAGACCAGTTGTCCCCAAGAGATACTGTGGAAAGCATAACAAATGGACTTCTCTTCATCTTTCAGCAGTCACTGTACCCTCATGGTGGGAGCTTCATGTGAGCTTCAGAATGCCTAAAGGGTAACATATAGCATTAACATTCACAGCGATAAGGCAAAGAAAAGGTGAGGAAAATGTTTACACTTGGTGAGATTCCTGAAATTGTTTTGCCCCATCTTGAAAGAACAGGGGCCACAGACAGGCATCTCTGTTATTGCTCTGGTTGCTGTGGGAACAGGTATTTGCATGTTCACCTGCAGGAAAAGCAAACACATCACACCCAGTGCTCACTCCTTGCAGTGTCCCTAATGGAACACTTGTTTTACACAACAACAGGTTTGCTCTTCCTGCAAGTTAAAATGTAGTACAAATTAAAAAAAAAAAAAAAAAAAAAAAAAAGAAACAAACCAAGAAAAAAAGAAAACCAATCCTAGTCATCTCTTTGTATCTTCAGTTTAGCCAAACATGGAGACTGTCGTCTGATTAACTCTCCTGTGAACAGTCCCAATTGGGGTAATCACTCTAAAACTTAGTAGAAAAAGACACACAGTAAACAACAGATATGTCTTCGTTTGCGTAAATACTTACGCAATTTAACTCTACCTGAGCACTCTCTCAAAGAATACTTCAGTTCAATGAGAACAATCATAAATCAATATAATTCATTTATTCTGTTAACCTCCTTTGTTTAGTGCTCACAATAATGAAATACAGCTGAATTATATTAACAGTGATTTTTATTATCATACCTCTCTCTAAAGTATCTGTTGACATGGTAGATGGTCATCTTACAAAAATAAAAATAATTCAGCAACAAGGAAAGCTTCTATAGGTACATCAGTTAAAAAAAAGACTAGGGAAACTGTGGGTCCTCTCCAGAAAGAAACAGAACACCTGATTTCCTCTGATATGGAGAAGGCTGTGTTACTTAACAATTTCTTTCTCTTAGTCTTCACCAACAAGTGTTCCAGCCAAGCCATCCACGTCACAGAAGGCAAAGGCAGGGACTGGAAGAATGAAGAATGCCCCACTGTAGAAGATCAGGTTTGAGACCAGCTCAGGGACCTGAAGGTGCACAAGTCAATGGAACCTCTTGTTATGCATCCATGAGTCCTAAGAAAACTAGTGGATGAAGTTGCTAAGCCACTAGCCATCAGATCTGAGAAGTCGTGGCAGTCCAATGAAGTTCTTACTACCTGGAAATGAGGAAATATAATCCACATTTTTTAAAAAGGAAATACAGAAGACCAAGGGAACTCCAGGTTGGTCAGTCTCACCTCTTTGCCCAGCAGCTAAGAAATTGGCTGAATAATTGCTCTCAAGCAGCTGCAGTGAACAGCTCAATGTCCCAGTGGAGAACAGTGATGAATGGCTTTCCTCAGGGGTCAGTATAAGCACCAGTGTTGTTTAACATCTTGTCAGTGACAGGAACAGTGGGATTGAGTGCACCCTCAGCAAGTTTGCCAGTGGCACCAAGCTATGTAGTGTGGTCGACACGCTGGAGGTAAAGGATGCCATTCAGAGGCATTGACAGGCCTGGGAGGTGGGCCAATGCAAACCTCATGGAGTTTAACCAAGCCAAATGTAAGGTCCTGCACCTGTGTCAGGACAATCTCAAGCACAAATTCAGGCTGGTCAGAGAATGGATTAAAAGGAGCTCTGAGGAGAAGGAGTTGGGGGTGTTGGTTGATGAGAAGCTCAACATGGCCTGGCAATGGGTGCTCACAGCCCAGAAAGCCAACCATACCCTGGACTGCATCAACAGAAATATGACCAGAGGGCCAAGGGAGGTGATTCTGAACCTTTACTCCATTCTCATGAGACCAGACCTAGAGTGTTGGATCAGTTCTGGGGCCCCCAAAACAAGAAGTATGTGAACCGGTTGGAGCAAGTCCTGAAAGAATAAATTAGGAAAAATTTTTTTACTGTGAATTTGGTGAGGCACTGGAACACATTGCCAAAAGAAGTCATGGATTTCCCATACCTAGAAGTGCTCAAGGCCAAATTACACAGGACTTTGAGCAACCTAGTCTAGTGGAAGATGTCCCTGCCCACGGCTGGAGTTTCAGAAGTAGATATATTGCACTTTTGTGTAATCTGTTGCTGAAAACCTCCACCAATAGAAAGGATTTAAGTTAATATTGAAGCCAAACCCTCCTAGAACTTTGAAGGAATTAGTTTTTAGACCTAGACACTATTAAACAACCCTGTCTTATATTCCACAGCTAAAAATCTCTTGCTAACAGGTTTGCGACTTACTGATCAGTCAGCAGGCTGAAATAGTATTAGAGGAGTAGCAGACAGAAGGAGGTCACACGATTCTTCTTTCCTGCACTGCCAGCTACAAGCACTAAAACTTTTGTATTTGAGAACATTCTACATCATTTTAAGACACTGTTACTACAGACATAGCTGGGATTTCACTCTCAGGTGACATATCAGAGAAAAATGGGAATAAGGGGAGTAAAGGGAATTTTTCACATTATGAGAATTCACTCACCTAATTTATAACTTTTTTTGCCCCATGCTCATGTCAAACCCTCTCCTGATAAAAACATGCATAAATTAGACATTAACGGTTAAATGCATCCTTTTAAATGCTGCCTTGTGACAAATATTCTGAATCACTGCTGCACAGCTAATTCCAAGTGTTTACAATAAAATATCTTCAGGGATGCACAAACATCATGGTAGCTATTCCTGTGCTGTGTAAATTTTTCAGGTGCTACGGAGCACTGCAAATTCAAGAGTACCTACCCATCAATGGACAGAAAAGAAACTCTCAGTAGAAAGCAAATTGCCTCTTCTTATTTTATGTTTTGAGAAATATGGGAAGAAAAATCAATATTAGATGCACCTTAAAAATAGCAATGATAAAAGTCTCTGTGATTCTAACATTTGATATTAATAAATTCATAGAATCATAGAATCATAGGATGGTTTGGGATGAAAGGGGTCTTAAATATCATCTAGTTCTAACTCCCCTCCCATGGGCAGGGTCACCTTCCATTAGATCAGGTTGCCCAATGCCCTATTCAACCTAGCCTTGAACACTTGCAGGTGTGAGAAATTCACAGTTTCCTGAGACACACTGTTCCAGTGTCTTACTACTCTCACAATGAAGAATTTCTTCCCTACATCTAACCTAAATCTACCCTCTTTCTGTTTAAAGCCATCCCCCCATGCCCAGACTACATGCCCTTTTATAAAGTTCCTTTCCAGATTTCTTGTAGGCCCCTTTAGTTACTGGAAGGCAGGTCCAAGGTCTCCTTGAGGTCTTCTGTTCTCTAGGCTCAACAAGCCAAGATGTCTCAGCTGATCTTCACAGGAGAGGTGCTCCATCCCCCTGAGCATCTTTGCTGTCTTCCTTTGGACTCAATTCAACAGGTCCATTAGAATTATTAAAACCATTTCTGTTATTCTTTTGTGTTAGACTCCCTTACCCATTATCACAGGCACAGAGAAAGCTTCTCTCTATAGCAGCATACAATGGCACAGGCGATACCAGGCTCAATCACATGTTCTTCAATTACTAGAATCTGTCATGTCTAGCAAAGACCAGTTGATGTTTGAAGACATCAGTGCTGTTATTTAAATTACTGCTCACTAGATTTGTGTGATTGGTTATTCTAAAAACTGGAATCTGCTTTTTTCCTAAGTGTGGAGTGAAACAGTACTAATGACATTCATGAACAAGCTTGTCATTGTGAATAAAAAACCCCCCAAAAATTATATACACCTCTCAGACCTACCAGGGTATTAATAATTAAAAAAAACCAAGGCAAATTTTACCTGGAACATTTAGTAGGGGTTTTTCTCAGGTGATCATTCTTTTTCATAATAGTCTTTTGAATATGTGTACCTTGCTGGCTCAATTCACATGTTAATATAGAAATACGTAAAGCCAAACAAATGAACTAATACAACTAGCCCAAAAAATGTATTAGAAAAAAAATCAGTCAGAAGAGAATATGTAATACAACATATCTGGAATGCCTTGGTCTTATGCTTTGTTACATTCAATTAACCATGGGAAAAACCATGTTGAACTACCTAGCCTGTAAACTAATGCCTACAAATGTGCAGCGCTCAGTACTTCACATGGGAACAGCCACACAGAAGATGATTTGTTATAAATAAATCTGCACCTTGTCCAGCTTCCAGTGGGAGAGTCCTATTGAGAGCAAAGATTTACTGACTGGGTATCTTGGTGATAAATCTGAATTTCAGAAATTGAGTTCTTGCCTGTCCTTTGGAGTCTTTGAGAAATGAAATGGGGAAAGAACATACAGAAACCTTGGTTGTGCTCCCCATTAATTGACTGATGATGTTCGTTTCCACAGTTTCTCAAAATAGCGAACAGCAACAGTTTTAAATCTCAAAAATCTAAAACCCAGAAGAAAACCAAAAACCCTTCCCAGTCCCATAAAATAGATAAAAATGTCTTTACATACACAGTGTATGTTAAGACAGTTGCCTACATGACTTTTTTTTTTTTTCCAGATTCAGTAGTGTAAAACAATATCCACAAAAATGCTTGTCCACACTAACTGCTGTCATATACCCCAGCGTGAACTAAAAATGTTACCAGACATCCCATACACATTGTCAGTGACCAACTAGAAGTAGTTTTGGGACCTTTTCAAACCATTCAGTTGTGACCTAATTAGAAAAGACATGGTTTTCACTTCCACACAGCTAGCTGCTTTCCTGTTCACAGCCTGTGAACATTGTTCTCTCTGCACTTTTTCATATGCTGGCTAAGCACTCAGGTGTTGACATTGTTATCCTGTATTGCCTGAAGATTTTGTTCACCAGCCACCCTCACACTGAGGGGCAGCAGCAATGCTCTAGCATTAAATCAGCCTCCCTTTCAACACAGTGTCGGGTGTAGGATGGTTATGGTGATTTAAGCACAAATCAAGTAGCAGACTCCTACAGAAGCATATACATAGTATTGTGTTCTATTCTAACTTTTAGTGACTACTTCTATAGAATTAATTGCTGTTGCTTTTAAATATGAAGGAAGGATTTGTCTACATTATAATGTACATGGTGGAATTTCAAAGAATTTTTAAAGTATTGCAGCCTTGAAAAAAACATATAATACCATCCTCAAGCCGAACTGCACTACCTCACAGATATTGTAAACATGAGGCTTGTGAAGTGCAGAGATATTAAACCTGGAGCCCTGTGGTTAAGACAGACAGTGCAATAAATATGCTTTTGTATGCCCTCCCTGAAGAAGAGAAAAATAAGGGAGATATTGTCAAGAGTTCAAGTTTCCAAACAAAAGGCACAAAACACAAGGAATTTTGTATTCTTTTCCTTCTGCTAGCTTTGAACAAGAAAGGTTATTACAAAGGAAATAGGCAGCAGTGTAATTTCTGAAGCCACACTATTGTTTTCCAGATTTTCCACCTACAGACAACTCCAGAGCATCTGGCAGTGCTTGCAGGTAGGGGGATGGAGGAAACCAACCAGAACTTGCACTTATTAGTGATATAAGTTACTGCAGACCTATTGAAAGAGGTTTTCCAATTTCTGGTAGCACCTTGGACATGCCAACCATCCCTCAGCTCTCTGTGACTTGATTTAATTACATGACAAAGGGATATACGTGTGAAATTTGTTGCATGTGTTTTAAAGTGCTTGGAGATCAATGAGTTGTAATAAATAAAGCGTGAGGAATTAAAATACTCTAAAAGGACTGTAATTATTTTATTCATATGGGTAAGAACCTTCACCACCACCGTAATCTACCCTTTTCCAAAATAACTTCAACCCAGAATTCTTCGGAAAGCACAAATCCTTTTCAGATAAGCTAAAAATATTCAATACTCCTTGAAAAGAAAGAGAGGGCTTTACTTGGTGTTTCAAAGAATTTGTCTCCACATGTGCCTGCCATCTCCCTTCGGAGAACTTATACAAGATACAGTGGAAATGGTGTTGTGGGCAATGAAAATACCAGAACATCTGTCAGTGGATCACCTTATGACATCAAGTGATAAGCCTCTTAATGCTGAAGTGATGAATGTGTCAATATGTGGACACTATGCTTGTGCAAGAGAGCTGAAAACCACAAATATGAACAACTAGACATGCCCCTGGGAAGATCCCACTAGTTTTTTGTAGTACTTGACTGATTCTAGAAAGCAGCACATATTTACCATACGGAAAGATAAGTGTGCTTATCAATACAGCACCATCACTCAGAAAATGAGTAGCTGGAATGAGGAAACATCAATCATATCTAAGTATCAAATGTGACCTTCTGTGTATGTTCTCCTTTCAAATGGTCTTTCATTTTCTGTACCTTCAAAGTTTTTGTAATACATTTCAAGTGTTTTATAATTGAGTAGTAATATAAAAGCATGCTGCAATAGGCTTATTCAAACAGAAATTGCATACATTGTACTGGTTACCAAAGCACAAATGATTTCTCTTCAAGAAAGAAGGTATGGGGTGGCAGTCTGTAGTCACAAACAAAACACAATATGTAAGGAGGGTATGATTTACAATGTGTAAAGGTCTATTGCATGAAAACATGTTTCCGTAGGAAACTAGAAAGCTATAGGGGAGGAAATCTTTTTCTGATATATAGCAAAAGGGGCTGTATATACCGTTGGGAAATATGAACGTAAATTTCCAAAGCTGAGTCAAGAACCCAGAACATGTTTATCTTCAAATGTTTTTTAAAGCTTTGGAATAGCCTTAAATACTAAATTTATTATGCTATTTTACAGGATATGCACATTAAATTATATATCAAAATTACTCAACAAATTTAATGACAGCTAATATGATAAGGAAAAGCCTACTAGTTAATTCCCAGAAGAATAAACATTAGTATATTAGAAATGGATGCAAAAATCTATATTACAAATGAGTATAAATAAATTCATTTGTATTTCTTTGAGCAAGATTTTAAAGAAGGGAGCAATCCATATTATTGACCTGACTTTAATAATTTTTGCTTTAGATTAGCCCAGTAAATCCAAGAATCTCAGCAATCATTCACAATAAGCATTCTAACTTTTGACTGAATATTCTGATCAATAACTTCTTATATACTAAACAAACAAAAACACCACCTCTAGTAGTCTGGTCTCAAAAGGTAACAAGCATTTTCTCAGTTTCTAATAAATGAGTAAGGTAGTATCGACTGGTTGGTCATCAACATGTTTGAAAAGACAAAGCTTTTCTTTGTTTAATGCTGCATCTTATTCCACACAAAAAGACTACAGCAAGCAGAGGGGTAGGGTCCTCTGTGCCAGGAAATGGGCAATGCTGAGGGGGCACCCCTGCAGGCTTTTCTCTATCCTCTTGAGTGGATGGAGCAGAAAACGAGGCTCTGTTTTCAGCTAAGTTAGGACACAACTAAACAGAAAAAGAAAGAGAAGGATTAATTAGACTGAGATTGTGTCTGCATTGGTAGGTGAACAGAAGGGGTTTCTTTCAGGGTAAAGCCACAAAGTAGGCATCTGGTTCATTGGTGCTAGTGCTCATTTTCAGTTCCCCTGTCAGGACACAAGCTATTTGTGTTTCCAGCTGTTGCAGGAGCAGGAGAAAACAGAGGGCAGCTGTGAGAGCAGAAAAGGTGCATGTCTTGTCTCAAGGCTTAGGGAAGGGGAGGCCTTGGAGGGAAGGATGGCATAGCTTCTCTGTGATCATAGAGGACCAAGACAATATCTGATTCAGATTCTCATTTCTCAATTTGTGCCAATGGTCATCTAACAGCTGCCAAGCAAAACACCTTCATCTTGTTAGGACACAAATCGCTGCAGAGATCGTGATCTTCACTTAGCTGGGCTTATTTCCTAAAGACTGTCCATCAGATAACCTTTAAAGACCAAAGAGAGAAGGTCTTTTTCCTAAAATTATTTTGACTGTATGCACCCCTGAATGAATGACACAGGTTGGGCTGTGGAAGCCTCACTAGCTACGTCTTTTTTCACCCTCTGCTTAAACTGGAGCTCGAGTTAGAAACCCACAATGCGTTTAGGGGGAGCAGATGTCAGGGCAATTGCTACCTCATGAACTAACACCCTCAACTAGGGCTCTGTCCAGACTTTAAAATTGGCACATCAGAAACAGAACTACTCAAACAGGACCAAGGTAATCTCTTTCTGTACGTAGACCTGAGGGGCTATTTTGTGCAAATCTGATCCCAAGAACAGGCAAAGAGCACAGGTGGGCTTTGTTTGGCCCTGTCCAGCCTGGGGGTACTTTTTCTGCTCACTGCACACCACAGACAGCTCAGAGGCTCCAAGTATGAAAAGCCACTGTGGAGAGACTGAAAAAGGGATGCCAAGGGAACTTTTTGGGAAAAGAAACAAAACTAAAAATGAGTTCGTTTGGCCATCATTCTCCCCTTCTTACTTTCAGTAGAGTCCCTAAACTCTCTGCAGCTTCCCTAGTTGTTCTCTGCACTCAGGGAGACAAAGTTTCTCATCTGCTTGAACTAGATTTTTCACCTTCTTGATACTGATACACACCAGCTGCTCAGTCTCTGCTCTTGTATGCACTGAAGGCAATTAATCAAAAGTAAAAATTTAAAAATCACTTGCCCTTTTTTGCTCATTATTAAAAAAAAGTCTCTGACTGAGAATGACTATGGACACTTTCAGCTTGAAAAGTAATGCTCTCATAAAGTTATAAGCCAGTTCTGAACCTGACCTTTCAAATTGGAAAGCTATACAATTTTAACCAGGTTTCATGCTGAGTCCCTAGAATATTTCAAAGACATTTCTTTCAGTCTAGCCCATTCTTCCACCTGTCTGTGCTATGGTAAGTTTAGCTTCATATTTCTTTTATCCATGAGGCAAATACTTTACATAGTTTAAAAATAGACACATGAAGCTTTAGCTATACTCTTTAGCGCTGAAAGTGAGTTAATAACCAATGTGACAGTAGCGTATTCCTTGTGATGCTCTCAGTGCAACAAATTTATTCCCACTAACTCCACCGACATTAATGGAGCTACCAGCTGAGATGAATTTGTCACGTTTTTGTAAGGCATTTTAGAATTTGATGTCATAATTCTCTAAAGACACACTAGGAAAGATGTCTCTGGCATTCTTGGTGTACGTTTGTGCACATGCAAATTTCCCCAATTTCTTGTATTCCTTACATTTATGTTCACACCATCTCCCCATGCTCTTTGAGAATCTCCTGATGAGAAAATATGGTGCACCAAATACTTTTTAAAAATAACTATGCTGAGCTAATTATTATTCTGTTCCTACTTTTCATACATGAAGGTGAATTCAGCAGGGATTGAAGAATGAAACTTGTTTCGGAGAAGCCATGAAAAACTGTCCATTTTCAAAATGGATATTTTGAAATCTCATTGCTCAAAAAGGACTCATGGCACAGGCAGGAATGAGATGTTATTTTTCAAAATGACTGTTGCTTGGACATTGCTAAAACACTGATGACATGAAATGAAGCAATTGACTTGGGATCAGAGCACATAACTGAAGCAGGTTACAAAATTTTCTCCTACTTTTCTTTGTTAGAAAGAGATAATTTCCTGGAACTGAAAGCATGCACAGAAAACTTGATAGATTTAATATCTTTTAGAAAACCTTCCACTTTCTTCCAATAACTCAAATTTTGTGATTTTAAATTCACCTTCTGGATTTTAGCTTAGATTTAAATGCACCACTTTTATTAGAACTAGGAAAACAATTCTAAGTCAAAATGAATGATACTTAAATAAGATGAGGAAACTGCTTCCTTTTTTTTTTTTTTTGTACATGCATTCTGGTTTTTTTTATACATTTTAGTGTTTAAATTTACATCTTTTTTTCCCTCTATTTTTAGCAGCTGCAGCTTGTTCTTAGCTTTCTAACTGTGGTTCCTATTGCATGATTTTGGTTGTAACATACAGAATGCCTTCTTAATCATAAAGGTCAGTAGCGTTTGAAATGCCATTTAGCACATGATTTGTTTGATTTATTTTTTATTAATTAGACTATTTGATTTGTACCTGTAAAAACTATTTTGAAGACACAGTGTTCCTGCTGAATCACTAAATAATGATTTAGACTAGTAGGAAGATCTCAATTTTAGACTCAGAGGATTTCATAGTAGTTCTCTTTAGCAGCTTGGCTGAATACAGGCTATATATTTCATATACTGCAGGACTGGAGCAAATATTTTCTGACACTCTCCAATAAATCATATTTTCTTCAACAACAAATAATAGAACTGTACAGTACATTCTATCTGCAGCAGCAACAAACAATTCATCATCTCTGACCTTTCCATAATGACAACAATCTGAAAAATAGAGACTAATTTAAATTCTCATATAATGTATAAAATTTAAGGACTAAATCACCTTTATACTAGATCCCTTCACACTGCTCTAGTAATAAAAATTTTCTTTAAACTGAACACAAATGCATTTTATTTTTGTCCTCTTCAAGCTCTGACAAATTAACAGAGTTTCTCTGAGTTATTGGACCTAAATGCACCTCAGATAGATGAACCCAAGCTGATTTTCAAATGGTACAGTAATACCAATTTTCAATTGATTACAGGTACAGTGCAGCCTGTGAAACCTTGGGTTTGTGCTTTATAGCTGTCTACGCTGTTTCATTCACACATCCATAATATAAAATATCTCTTCACTGGTACTGGTCTCCTTTCATTTGCTCACAATATCATATATTTGTTGCTTTCCTTGTTCCTGGAAAGGGGAGTTGACTTTCAGTTGGCAGACTAACCAGCATAGTAAACTGTCACATATCTGAAAAAAAATCTTGCCATATACAAATTCATTTCCCAGTCTTATTATGTTATACAGCTATGGGACTTGCTACTATTTACACAGGCACCTAATGAAAAAGAAATTAAAATTTCAAATTTGGGATCTAGATATAATTTAACTATGTAAAAACGGTGTATTTCTTCATTCTCCACCACCTCTCAATACAAAACCAAGCAAGCAGAGGTATCAATCAAAACAAAATAATAGACTTCACTGCCAGTCCATCCTGATGCACATCACCTCAAACATTTTGGGAAATTTGGGTTTGAAATTTACATTGAAGCTGGTTCTCTGAAGCTGTACATATTTGGGATATTTAATCTCCAAAGGTCTAGCTGTTTCCAAAGAAATCCCTCCACAGTCCTTTTGCCATCAACTAGCCTCATGTTTTGTTTTGTTTTTTTTTTAAAAAAAGCCTTCATCCTGAAAACAAGCCTCATGCTCTTGTGGAAACTACTGGAGGACACGCAGAAACTTATCCTGAGGGAGGTTTTGCAATCATCTAGTTTTATAAACACTTTTGTTCTAACCAGGAGAGATGAGTCAATGTATCTCAGGATCTCTGTAACTAAACACATATTCAAGCTTAACTATTATGGGACTGCAAACATTTAAGTTAATTCTGATCCTCAAAAATTGCATGTTCAGTACTGAAGTGGAAGGGTTATGACTGCTCTGTCTCTCACTGTAATGACAGCCAGTGTGGCATCTTGCCCTACACCTTATTTCACCCCCTGAAAGACCCAGAAATGTGCAAGTGAGCAATCTGTCCCATTTAAAACAGATTTAAAATTATTTTATGCTTTAGCTTGTTCTGAGGACAAATGAGATGACACCTACCCTTAAAATGAAAACAAATACTTCTGGCAGCCTAAATATTTTAATGTTTTTCATACATCTTCTTAAGTTATTACCTCAGGATATTTTATGGATGCTCTTTACAGATGGCTAACCATGTGACACATCTTGATTTGCTCAAATTCTTTCAAGTACTCTACACAGAAAATACTTCGAAAGCATCTAATACCTACAGTTTTTTCTCTAATGAAATCTCTACTGCCCCTATGCCTCATTATAGTATGCGTCCTTGTGCAAAATTTAGCTTGTTTGTCTGCTATAGAAACAACCCCAGATAATAAAGCCAAATATTTAATTTTCTTTATTGTTGCAAGAAAACTAAGATCAAACCCACAGTTGGTCAGAGAGCTTCTTTGCTGCACAGAACATCTCTTTAAAAAAGAGAGAGAAAAAATCCTTGATTATTGCATCTGTAAAATTATTTGGAATGTATACTGTATAATTAAGACCGATTATCAGCTTAAATTTCTTGGTTTGTTTTTTGAGAATACTGCTTTTTGTGGGCATGAGGTTGCTGAAACTGCACACTAGTGAGGGAACAAAACAAAACAAAACAGATGGTGCATTAATAATGGAAGTATTAGAAAAAGGGTACTCTTCCAGTTTTCAGTGTATTCATTAATATATTTTAGACAATTTAATTGCTTCCTGAAATACTAATTGAAAGAATTTCATTTGCAAAAACCTAGTCCTGGTAATATAAACTAGGCACAGTGCCACAAACTCCATGAATGCTGTAATAAGGTAATGAATAGAAGGGTTTGGGGGTTTTAATACATATATGTATATTTCTTTTAAAAAAATCTTTACAAAGGCATACAAAGCATCAGGGACAGAAAGATTTAGAAAGGATAACCAGGTTTGAAAAGCACTGGATGTTTAATAAATATGAAGAGCATTTCTGTTTTCTAAAAGCCCATGTCAAGGGAGTGTGAGTTGGATTTATGAGGTCAGAAGTCTAATGCAGCATGTTTTTGACATTATACATTCTTACACTTGGCACATCTAGTAATCCAAGCAGAGGGTACTTTTAAAATATTTTCTTCTGAAGGTGTCTGCTTCAACTGTTTCAGTGTCACTTCTAAATATGGATGGTGGATGGTGGATAGGGGGGGCAAGTTTTACCCTATTTTGAGCCCTTCACCTGTCACATGTTTGAAAATTTGAGTCAAACATTACTGTCATCATTCGCTCATCCATCTCCAGGAGACTGAAGATGAAGAAAAGACAGAAAGGAAAAAGAACACAAACAAAATAAATGCACTGAAAAAAACCCCTTCAGTCTTTCAAAGAGAATATATAAAGAGCAACAAAAAATCAGAGAAACCCAAAAAAGGTCAATAAGAAAGAGAAAAAAAAAATACAAACAGAAGAACACACTGTTTCTAGAGCAGCAGCTTTTCGTAGTCTTCCAGAGATAGGCAAAGTCCAAAATGATATAGAAGATGATATAAAGTAGTTCATCTTGGGGGATGTTTTGACAGCTGTCTATTAGAAGTGTAATTCCCACTAATATTAATTTTCAATTATCACCTGTGCATTTTAAAGGAAGCTGAATAATTCTTTAGAAGTTTCACCTCTATCAGTAGGTGGAGGATAAGCACACACTCAGGACATGGTGAGACATGCTGCACAGGTCATACCTGAGCTGGACTGAAATGGTACGATCTGATCATAACTCTACCTTACCTGGGGATTACTGTTCTCTTAGACCTGCTGCCAAAATATTTTCCCAACCTACTTATGTCAAAATGATAGAAAACAGCAATCATTGCTGATATTAAAGTCACTGTGTTTTTTACTTCTATTGTTTTGAGCGGTAGCCACAAATGAATTTTTTTTCTAGAAGATTTGATGGGTGAGTATCTTTCTTTGCACAAGATATAAAGGAGCAGTGAAAACAAGATGGGAATGCTTTTCTCTTATCTTGATTCATTTATGCCCAAAGAGCACATCTAAATGCAGCCTCATGCTTCACTGGACCCTGACCACTCATTGATTGTGTATTAGTATACATTATAACATTGGTTAGCAGTATGATTTTTTTCTAATTATGTAGTTATAAAGGAATGGCTCCCTTTATGGATGTCATTATATCAGTGCAAAAGTGCCTCATACTAAAAGGGGTGGCAGAGCTAGATGAACACTTCTCAAGGCCAGAGAGGGCCTGAACTTACAGAGCATTACCTGCTAGGATGTATCCGTCCTTTCTTCTCTCAAATATCATGATATATTTGTGGAAAGCTTAGAAAAAGTTTCTTGCTTAATCTAATAACCTCTAACATCCCAAATATTCATATACATATGATTATAAATTGATGAGGTTTATATATATGATATCAAGATCCCGTACATCAAATTTCTTTTTCTCCTAGAGTGGAACTTAAAATAAGCATATAAAATCATTTGTGAAAAGAAAAATTTTCAAAAATACTTTGGAAACAACAAATAAGAAAATGCTTGTTATGCATTGCTGAAAAAAATGGAACATTTTTTGTTTCTAAAATTGAATGGTCCTGGTGTACCATATGATTTCTAGCCATCAGAGTGAAAGACTCCTCTTTTTTTTATTTTCAGTTTGTCAAAAGCCAGAAATGTGTTCCTTCTTCACATCAACTAAAGTAGTACATATAGAAAAATCTAAGCTAGACCTGGAAGACAATGAAGACATGATACATCTGAATTACAGCACTCACAAAGTCCTTGCTCAAATAGAAACTGCTTAATATCAGGTGATTGCGTAAAACCAAAGAAAAAACAATCACGCAAAAAGAACCACACCTCAATAAAGGCAATACCCCAAAATACTAGAATTTATGTTGACTTGTTGACTTAAATAATAAAAATATATTGTAAGCAAATCTGACATTCTCCTCTTAGCCTTAAAAAAAAAAAAAAAAAAAAGGAAAAAGAAGAACAATTGTGGAGGACATTTTTTCCACTGAAAAACACATTAACAGAAAATTGTTGATCCGTTTTAAGAGATTTAGCCTGATGCCACTTTGAAATATCCCTGAGGTTTACAAAAAAATAAATACACAAATCTAGTTCCACATTTTCATTCAGAAAACTTTCTTTTTTTTTCAGATTTGTTTTCATCTACCAGAATTATCATATGAAAGTGGAAAAAGATAAAGAGACTGAATCAACAAAACCCAGACTACAGTTTAATTGCCCGTAGTAGGCCACAAAATTACTGGCAACTTTAATATTATCTGATTTCATATCTATACAAATTAAGGACTTATCTACCTCATCTAGAAGAAATTGCAAAGCTAACACAAAAGTATGTCTGTGCCCTCCAGAACCTTAGTAACAGCTTGTTTTATGAATCATCACTGTCCTTTGTAAATTACAAAGGGAGAAACAGTACTCTGATTGACAAATTTGGCATTTGGCATTTTTAAATCATAGTAAAGAAATATAATACTTCAACTCTAAACTCTTCTTTTTCCCTTGATTCTTCACGTACATTTGCTTGAGTTACATTTGCATTAAAGTCAAGACATTTTACCAGAAAATTTACTCTAAATTTACTCTAATGGTTTGTTCATGCTGTCCCAGAGCTATCTCCATACATGCTTAAATAAATAGCTAAACTATTTTTTTTTTTAACTGTTTGTTTGCATTTTGGTTTTTGACAGATCTTTGCAGAGTTAGGAAGCTGGACTGTGCCAACAGCCACATTTCATCTCAGTAATCCAAATCCCAAGACAAGGCCTCTCTTGGTTACCTAACTTATAGGCATACTCCTTGGTGTCTGACTAAATGGCAAGTCTGATGTTTATGTGAAATACCTTAAACCAGACAAATAATAAAATATTTTTTGTTTAGCTCTTAAACTGAGAAGATGAAATGTATTTGCTCCTAACAGTTGAAATAACACATGGAAATTTTCTGCTCGTTGTTAGATAAGTGGTAAGAGAAGAGAAGACCTCTGAGGTTAGCTGCGGAAATGTGAAGGTAATATGGTAATATACTGCTTGCCTAATATTGTGTTAGGTAATGAGTAGAGGAACTTATGAATAAGAGCAAAAAGTTGCCTGCAACCAGGATGTATCCACATAGTTAAGGTTACTGAAAATATTTCTGTGGTAGATATGATGGATGGAAGGTATTTTTTCCCCTCCCTGGAAGTGTTCAAAGCCAGTTTGGATGGAGCTTTGAGCAATGTGCTCTAATGGAAGGTGCTCCTGCTCATGGCAGGAGGCGTTGTAACCAGATGATCTTTCAGTTCCCTTTCAACCCAAACCATTCTATGATTCTATGATTCATTATGGTAGAATGTCTAAGTACACTCTAAATGAGAGTAGAGGACAGTGGTAAGCTAAAAAAAAAAAAAAAATGGAAAAGTTCAAAATATTATTTCATGACATTTCAAATGAAAAGAAAGAGAAAGGATATTTTAGCACTTCCTAGCACTGTAAGATTGAGCAGTATAATTCTTGATTGTTACTACTGAACTTCAGATGCTAAAACCAGGCCACTATCAGTTCGAAAAGATAGGAAAAATTTTTAAGAAATGGCAAAGTAAAGGGTACAATGGAAAATGCTCATAATTTAAAGTGCAGAAAGTACTGCAATTGACAGTGTAGTGTGTACATCTTCAAATATATTTATATTAAAACAAAAGGAAAATGAGGAAATAAGGTCAACAAAAATGTCTCAGGTAATAGTGCTAGTCTGAAGAAAATTCATTATATTACATGTGGGTTGCTTAGTCTGTGATCTTTCCTCTCCTGCATAAAGTCTGTCAGTGTTATCCATATCCTTGGTATTGCAACCTAGTTTGCTGTAACATATTCTATTTGACTATTTGGGGTCCTTTTAGTGGTTCAAAAAATGTATCCCTCTGGGCCAAATCCTGGGATACTTGTCTCTGATGGGAAGAATAAGCTTTCTTTATATTCCTGACTGTTGCTCACGTTTGCCTCATCTCTCATGCAACAGGACTTTAAATAGTATTTTGCAAATGTTATATATGGAAAATTGTGAATTAAGAGAACTAACAATAAAAAAAAACTTAAAATAATGGAAGATGAGTTGATTATTTTGGTTAACCCCACCTGGCAGCTAAGCTCCACGCAGTCACTTCCTCACTCCCCCACCCAGTGTTAATATCCCTGTCTTATCAACATTGCTTTGATCACAAATTCAAAACATAACACCAGACAAGCTTCTATGAAGAAAATTAACTCTATCCCAGCCATACCTGATAGAGTTGAGCATAAACAATTCATCTTCCTAGCCCAGTCTCTGTGTCTAATTGTCTAAGAAAGGTAATGAGTTGTTGCCCTGAAAACGATTATTTTTGTGTGTTTTCAGTAAGATGAGACATTAGATTGGCAAAAATTAAAATTAGGGCTTAAAATATTAGAAAACAAAGACCTTGAGGAGAACTTTGTTTAACAGTTAAACAAAAGTTTCCTCTTTCTCATCCTCTCTTGAAGTTTTGTCATTGTAATTAATAAATGGGAAATGACTGAGTGACATATAGTGTTGCAATTGCTCAGTTTTTGAAGTGTTAATTGATCAATTTGGCTATTCACATTTCTTTTTATTGTGAACCTAGTTGAGAAGAGGTAGAAAGTTTTGATAACAGTTTCACTAATTCTTAAATTTAAGTACTTTTATTCTAAAAAGGAAAACATTGACAGTGTTGATAACTTGAAAGATATTGACTTCATTTTTGGAGAAAAGGCAGTTGAGAATGAAGAAAGGCTTAATTCACTGGGTTCAGCAGTGGCAGCCATTTTTCTCCTTCTTAGTAGCTGGTGTAGCTCTGTTTTCGACTTTCAGCCTGGGAACAGCGCTGATAACACTGATGTTTATAGTTACTGTTTAGAATGTTTGGTTTGACCAAGGACTTTCTGAGTCTCATGCTCTGCCAGGGAGGAGGGGAAGTTACATTCTTTTGATTCTTCTCCCCATTCCACACACCCCAACTTAAAGTGACGGGGAAGAAGGTGGGGAGTGTGAGTGAGCAGATTGCATGATTTATAGCTTAAACCACAACACACAGATTATATCCAAGGGTTTGGGCAAAATAGTCTTGAGACACAGCTCCCAGCGGGCTTTGCAGAGCCACAGATGATGAGGTTTTATGCTGAATTGGCTCAGGGGAAACATCCCAGCACAAAATAAAATAATTCATGTTGAATATTTTGCTTCACTGAGATTTTCTGTATTTCACCTTGTCCTTTTCTTTCAATCAAAAATGGACAAAAAGACTTAAGTCTTACAATGGAATTTTCTTTAGGAAACATATGTTTATTTTTGCTTATCTATACCTGGATTTGTCCGTAAAAGGCCTCAGCTGTCAAATAAGTTGAATATTTACCTTATTCTTCTCCTTTGTCTTCTTTATTACCGTGAGGTTTTGCCACAAGTAGCAAAATAAAAAATTATCATATAATCATATAATATACTGGTCTTCATATAGATACCTATTTTTTGTTCTTCTATATGTTCACTATATCATATATGATGATCAGCGCTAGATTTTTCTCTGTTTCAGGAATTATTAAAGTTCTCTGAACAGTGGAATGTCAGAACTGAGCAGTAGGCAAAGATACTAGAACATTCTATGATCCTAGCATCCACAGAAGTTTTCCCCTGAGAAATTACTGGTTATTGCAAGGAATATTTATATGAGTAGTATTCTTGCTTCACCTTTGCATTTTGTGTCATTGAGTGTGTGTCATTTGTGCTACTTTGATCATTTTCCTAATGCCCTGGAATTACCTAAAAGCTGTTGAGATATGTTTGGAGTGCTGGTTCTTGGAACTCGAGACTCCCAAGACCTGTCTATTTCAGACTTCTTCTTCACTACAGATTCCCATCTCTCTGTTTACAGTAGCAGTCCATAACAGTAGATTAGTTTAGAGATATACCTGTGAGGTGGCTGAAGTTGGATGGGGCAATGAGCATATATGTCTGCAAGAGACTGACTTCAACAATCTAGGTGATTTTGTCCAGTCCCAGGCTTCAGTTTCCTAAGGCAGCATTCTAGCTCTTTATTTCCTGATATCGACTTTTAAGCAGACATGGCTTCTTTAGTATCATTCTTTCATCTCTTACAATCAGCTTATCAACAGCCCAATGATATGTTGCTCGTCAGCAGCTGTTGCCACTGCCTTTTGCATGCTACTTTATAACTTTATATAGTAGGAGCATATGTTCCTAGGAAAGTTTTCTTTGGAAAGCAGCTAATAGTTTTACAAATGGCAAGTGACAATACTTTTTTTTTTTTTTTTTTTTTTTTTTCACTTTTACTTTCAGTGCCCTGAGTTCAGATTAAACCACGACAAGCAGAAAAACAAAAAGCACTTCTAGGGGAAGTTCTTTTCAAAGAAGTGAATTTTACTTTCAGAGCAGGAAAGATTTGGAGATCTATAGACCCACAGCGTGAGTGAAGCATTTAATTTGAATTTTAACACTGAGAATATTCTCTGCTGTGTCTTAAGTGTCTGGTTTGGGGCCATTCAAACTTATGCATATAGGTGGACAGCATCAATCTTGGAAGTTGAGGAGTAGAGGTTTTTTTTCTCCCTCTGCTTATTTTCTGCTACTCAGAGCTAGTTCTGCCTGTTGTCTATAGTTCTCAAATCATCTAAAATTAGATTGCTTCCAGAAAGACATTTTAAATGTTCTTACCATCCTAAAATCTCCTCAGTACACAGATGAAACCAGAAGTTGCTTGCAATAAACTTTTTTTTCTTTTTCTGAAGTATAATCAGTTTTGAGGACAGAGTTGTACATCATTTAAAACAAAACAAGACAACAGCCCAAATACAAATCACCTGGACATCTGCCACTTAATTAAGAGGCAGATTTTATTCTAACAATCCTTGTATGTCAATTTCTATATTTGTTAAATAAATCACACAACACAGTTTACAGGAGACTTTATTAATGCTGCACTAGTTGAGGTTGTTTTCTGCCTTGATAGTTCAGTAACATTCACTTTTAAAAGAAAGTAATGATGAAACTCAACAAAGCAATAATAAACACAAAGCAAAACCACCCTGTTTTCATAAGCATTCTCTTTACTGACTAAAAGAGAATTTTAACTTTTAGTAGCATGGATTAATGATGGAGCTGAAGTGTTAGCTTTAAGATGGAGTAATAAATTATGAATTTGTGGCCTCATTTAACATTGTGATAGCCCTTGCTGAAGCACTCCCTTAGGAAATGTCAGGTTTTATCTATGCATACAGAGCAATAAAAAAATGCACCCTGGTGTTTCCAACACTTTTGTAATATGGAAGGTGTGTGGCATAATTTACAAATTGGTATCTAATATCACAAAGCTTTTTTTAAGATTACTACATTAAAAATAATTAAGAGAACCTGTAAGGCATTCACTTTCTAACTACAGATGAATAAAATAAACCAAACCAAACCATCTGAAATTGTGAGAAAACAAAAAGTCACTTGAAATTGCAAGAAAAAATATCCCAGTAAGATCAATAGCCAGACCAAGTCTGCCTGATCTTAGCTGTTATTCTGTTAGTTTAATCAGGGCTCAGCTCTAAAAGATGCTGATTTTCCTGGCCCTTGTTCAGATAATCAGAGACCCAGGCATAACTACAAACAAGAGAATAATCCTCCCGAGTATAACTGAATTAAACACTTGCTCAATATCAAACCTCTTGGGACAAATCTGGAAGTATGCTTACACTTTGCAGTTACTTTTCAACAAGAGTAGAGGGACTTCAGTAGGAACTAAGTGTCCAAATAAATTACTCACATGCCTGACATGAGTCTGCTTTGTATATCTTGGGCTGCACATCAGGAATCTCTCTTTTCCAGTTCAGGCCCTCAGGCTTTTCTTTCTAATGTTATTTTTCTCTGTTGATACAGTGATCAGTTCAAGCTATGAAACAGTGCTACTTGCCATGCTGCAAAAACTGCAATATCAGGGCATTTTTAAAAAAAAAAAAAAAAACCTTTCAATTTTTTTTATTTCCTACTACCATTGCAGTTATCTTAAAAATAACCCTCAGCTGCTGCTTCTGCTATAAAACACTATGTGTTGAAAGGAATCCAAATAAATATATCAGCTGTTATACATACCTTTCATTATTTTGTTTTAAGCCTGTATACTGACACTATTATTTCAGTCAAGTGACTTATTGACCTATTTTTATATATCTTAAAGCTGATTTCTTTCCAATTTAACTAAATTTATGTAAAAGTATTCTATGTTGAAATAAGGGTGTCCACACTAAGCTTCAGCCCAAAATAGTAAAAGCTGTGAAATACTATTGAGATTGTTATTACAGTGACATGCTGTAGATAAACCCATAATCCTTAAAGTGGGCATTAGTGACAATTAGGCACAAAAGAACGCATATGACAGAGGCTTCATGCTTTGCCTTCTGTTCTGCTCTCTGTTGAAGCGTTCCATCTACATGTAGCACTAATAATGTGCATCAGACTTCATCACATATTGATTTATTGGCAACAGTATGAATTGTTACTGGTAACAACAGATTTTGTTCTTTTGGGGCATCTGCACTGCTATAGAGCATAACAGGTCATTTGCATGGAGTCAGTCCTGACAGATATTACATTTCTGACATTGTGGCCCTCAAATATTACACATGGATTTGGTGTTTATCTGAGTCCAGGCAGAGTGAGATAGAACATGGTTTATATTGGCAATACAGTTTTGTCCTTCAAAGAATCATTAGCTGCTTTTTCTCAAGATGATAGGTCATGAGAAATTCCTATGTGAATTTAGGAGACCTGGATAACCTTTAGCATTTGAAATTTTCTGCTATTTCCAATGCAATCCTTGCTAGTGAGGAGCAGAGCTAAAACAAAGTATTTGTTGGCATGCTATGGCAGTAATTCAGCCTAATTGCCGCAAAGTTTCAGTTTATTTTTTTCCTCAACAGATCGCATATTTGATGCATTATTAGAATTCCAGCTATTGATTTCAGTAAATACAAAGTTTATCTGCAGGCAAAGTTTTCTGTTAAGGTGCTTTGAATTTCTTTATGTGATAATACGAAGGGATTCTATAGGTATATTGAAAACAAAAGACGGACTAGGGACAAAGTGGGCTCCCTCAGGAGGCGACTGGGAGAGCTGACTATGCTAGATTTGGAGAAGGCTGAGGTTCTTAATGACTTCTTTGCCTCAGCCTTCACCAAGAAACGCTATGACCACGCCTCCCAAGTCTTAGAAGGCAGATGCAGAGTCTGTGACGATGAAGAACCTAGGCCTCCTGCAAGATAGGATCTGGTTTGAGACCATCATAGAAACCTGAACGCATACAAGTCCATGGGACTTGATGAAATCCATCTGCAGGTCCTGAAGGAGAAGGCAAATGAAGTTGCTAAACCACTGTATCATATTTGAAAAATCATGGCTGTCAGGTGTAGTTCCTGATGACTGGAAAAAGAGAACTATAACCCCCATTTTCAAGAAGGAAAAAATGGATGAGCCGGGGAACTATACACCAGTCAGCCTCACCTCTGTGCCTGGCGAAATCTTGGATCAGATTCTCCTGGAAGGCATGCACGTGAATAACAGCAAGGATCTTAGTGACAGCCAGCATGACTTCACTAAGAGGAAATCCTGCCTGACCAATCTGGTGGCCTTCTATGATGGAGCTACAGAACTGAGGGAAAGGGGTAGAGCAGTTGGTGTCATCTACCTGGACTTGTGCAAAGCATTTGACACTGTCCCACATGATGTCCTTGTCTCTAAGTTGGAGAGACATCAATTTGATAGCTGGACCACTCAGTGGATAAAGAACTGGCTGAATGGCCACATGGAAAGAGTTGTGCTGAATGGCTCAATGTCCAGCTGGAGACCAGTCACAAGTGGTGTCCATCAGGGATCGGTGTTGGGGCAATCCTTCCTAGATTTCAAGTTTTCATAGAATCATAGAATAGTTAGGATCATCTAGTTCCAACACCCCTGACATGGACAGCGACACCTCACACTAAACCATGCCACTCAAGGCTCTGTCCAGCCTGGCCTTGAACACCACCAGGGATGGAATATTCACAGCTTCCCTGGGCAACCCATTCCAGTGCCTCACCACCCTTACAGCAAAGAATTTCTTCCTCATATCTAACCAAAGCTTCTCCTGTTTAAGTTTGAATCCTTTACCCCTTATCCTATCAGCTACGGTCCCTAAAGAAGAGACCCTCCCCAGCATCCCTATAGGCCCCCTTCAGACACTGAAGGCTGCTATGAGGTCTCCACACAGACTTCTCCAGGCTCAACAGCCTCAATCTTCTCAGCCTGTCTTCATAAGGCTGGTGCTTCAGTCCCCTGATCATCCTCGTGACCCTCCTCTGGACTTGTTCCAACAGTTCCATGTCCTTTTTATGTTGAGGACAGCAGAACTGCACACAGTACTCCAAATGAGGTCTCACGAGAGCAGAGTAGAGGGGCAGGACCACCTCCCTCGACATGCTGGTCATGATCCTTTTGATGCAGCCCAGGGTACAGTTGGCTATGTGGGCTGCGAGCACACACTGCCAGCTCATGTTCATTTTCTCATCCATCAACACCCCCAAGTCCTTCTCTGCAGGGCTGCTCTGAATCTATTCTCTGTCCTACTTGTAGATGTGCCTGGGATTGCTCTGACACAGGTGTAGGACCTTGCACTTGGCATGGTTAAACTTCCTAAGGTTGGCATCATATCACCTCACAAGCATGTCAAGCTCCCTCTGGATGACATTCCTTCCCTCCAGCATATCAACCGAACCACACAGCCTGGTGTCATCGGCAATCTTGCTGAGAGCGCACTCAATCCCACTGCCCATGTCACCAACAAGGATTTTGAACAAGACCGGTATCAATCCCAATCCCTGAGGCACACCACTCATTACTGGTCTCCAGCTGCACACTGAACCATTGAGCACAACTCTTTGTGTGAGGCCATCCAGCCAGTTCTTTATCCACCAAGTGGTCCACCTATCAACCTGATGTCTCTCCAACTTATAGACAAGGATGTCGTGTGTGACAGTGTCAAATGCTTTGTACAAGTCCAGGTAGATGACATCAACTGCTCTACCCCTGTCCATCAGTTACGTAGCCCCAACATAGAAGGCCGCCAGCGGGGTCAGGCAGGGTTTCCCCCTAGTGAAGCCATGCTGGCTGTCACAAAACACCTTGTTTTTCATATTCCTTAGCATGACTTCCAGGGGAATCTGCTCCAAATTTTGCCAGACACAGAGGTGAGGCTGACTGGTCTATAGTTCCCTGGCTCAACCATTTTCCCTTCTTGAAAATGGGCGTTATATTTCCCTTTTTCCACTTGTCAGGAACTTCACCTGACTGCCATGATTTTTCAAATATGATACAGTGGCTTAGCAACTTCATTTGCCAGCTTCTTCAGGACCAGCAGATGGATTTCATCAAGTCCCATGGACTTGTATACGTTCAGGTTTCTAAGATGGTCTTAAACCACACTCTCTCCTACAGTGGGCCCAGGTTCTTCATTCTCACAGTCCCTGCATCTGCCTTCCAAGACTTGGGTGGTGTGGTCAGAGCATTTGTCAGTAAAGACTGAGGCAATGAAATCATTAAGAACCTCAGCCTTCTCCAAATCTAGTGTAGCCAATTCTCCTGATAGCTTCTGGAGGGAGCCCGCATTATCCCTAGTCTATCTTTTATTCTCTATGTACCTGTAGAATCCCTTCCTGTTATCTTTCACATCCCTAGCCAAGTTTAATTCTAACTGTGTCTTATCTTTCCTAACCTGGTCCCTAGCTTCCTGGACAACATCCCTGTATTCTTCCCAGGCTGCCTGTCCTTGCTTCCACCTTTTATAAGCCTCTTTTTTCCTTCAAATTTTCTCCAGCTGCTTCTTATCCATCCAAGGAGGTCTCCTGGCCCTCCTGCAGCACTTCCTTCTGGTTAGGATGCATCATTCCTCAGCTTGCAGCAGGTGATCCTTGAATATCACCCAACAGCCTTGGGTCCCCCTGCCGTCTAGGGCTACATCCCATGGAATCTTACTAAGCAGGTTCCTTAAGAGGCCAAAGTCCGCTCTCTTGAAGTCCAGGGCAGTGAACTTGCTGCACGCTCTTCTCACTGTCTTGTGGATCTCGAATTAGATTATCTCATGATAGCTGCAATCAAGGCTGCCCTGGAGAGTCACATTTCCCACCAGCCCTACCCTGTTGGTGAACACGAGGTCAAGCACGGCACCTCTCCTTGTTGGCTCCTCTATTACTTGCAGAAGGAAGTTTTCTTACACACAATCGAGAAACTTCCTGGATTGCTTGTGCCAGGCCGTACCATCCCTCCAACTGATATCAGGGTGGTTGAAGTCCCCCATGAGAACAAGGGCCTGCGAGCGTGAGGCTTTTCCTATCTGTCTATAGAGCGCTTCATCCACAGATTCCTCTTGGTCAGGTGGTCTGTAACAGATCCCCACAATAATTTCTCCCATCTTTGTTCTCCCTTTAACCCTGACCCACAAAGTCTCCACCTACTTCTCACCTGTCCCCAGACAGAGTTCCATACTCTCCAGCCTATCCCTAACATAAATAGCAACTCCCCTTCCCTGCTCACCTGGCCTGTCCTTCAAAAATAGCCTGTAACTTTCCATTCCAACACACCAGCCATAGGAGCCATCCCACAATGTTTCTGTGATGCCTATTGTATCATACCCTTGTAGATATGCACACATCTCTAATACCTCTTGTTTGTTCCCCATGCTATGGGCTTCTGCATATAGGCATCGGAGCCGAGCTGTTATTGAAGCCAGTTCACTGCCTGGAGCAGCTGGAATGTCTCTACATTGCTCTGAATGTTTATTATAGGTGCTGGAAACTGACTGGGTCTGTTGGGATGGAAAGATACACCCCTCCCCCAACACATCTACTTGAAAGCATCCTTGACCAAGGTAGGAATCATTGAGGAGGTGGTGAGAATTTCATGTTGTTTCAAGTAGAACATCATGGATGCAGTAGTCAATGAAGCTGATCAGAAGCAGCATTAGACTTGCCTATAGAGATAGATGAGGAAAGGTGTTGTATGGTGGATACCCTGAACTGTGTCAGAAGCAAATAGATTAAAAGCCAAAAGCTTCAGATGTTTTCATATTAGAACAACAATACCCACAACAAAAATCTTAAAAGTTGAAAAAAGAAAATATGAAAGAAGGAAAAAGCAGTTAAAGAAAGAATCCAGACACCCAGTAGGGAATATCAAGAGAAAATATTAAATTGGGTTAAGAAAACTGTACTAATAAGATTATGCGAAGGCAGAGATGTGAGGATCAAAAGTGATAGAGTTAAATGGCTCATATGCTTTCACATGATTCTGAATTGACTCAGCACGAGCAGCTTGCGATGTTCTGTCTGCAGTCTTCCCTAGATATGTGCATTCTCTTCCTAAAGTCTTCATTGTGATCTTTGTGAAAGAAATTCAGATACTAAGGATGTCCCTTCGTATACTTTATGAAACATTCAAAATGGGCTGTTACAGATATGGAGTTTAACAGGGAGCAACTAATTGTTTATGCTGGGCTGGCCTGAGGGGGTTTCATTTTAAAACTTTAATATTATAAGGGCTGAATTTCCAGTGTAAAGTTTCTGTAATAGGTGGTTCAATCGCACATAGCTAGTCAATGAAAAGCATACTGTGCATATTTTTTTCATATGAAACTCTCTATAGACTATGTGCTGTTTATTTATGAGGCTGAGTTCTGGCTATGTTAGTAGCTGGGAAAAAAAAAAATCAGCCAGCCATTCTACCTGTTAGCATACTAGAACGCCTGTTGAGCTACCTTCCAAGCTGCTGTTTTATTAATGATCTTGAAACTGAAATAGGGCATGAAAAAGTGTTAAAATGACTTACTGATATGTCACAGACATTTGCCAAGAAAATGAAATGCAGAGAGGAAAATGTACTAGGGAGGCCAATGAGGAACTAAATGTTCCATATTCTGATTTGTCTGACCTTTGCTTTCTGGAGCTATAAAGATAAACAAAGCTGCCTTGCTTGTGCTGTGCAAACTTGTTATCCGTAAGCTCCAGAACTGTGTGGATTATGTACAGCATTTACTTATTTACATTAAAAATAATTCTTCAAATTGAATACATCCTTTGCTTTGTTAAAAAAAACCACCTGTGGCACAGATACTCCCCGTTGCCTCAGACCCGCTGATGTTTCATGCTCCGTTCTTAGCATCTCTAGAAACAATTTTTTAGACAGAAAAGAATTGGGGAAAGTTGATACTGAGGGCCATTCTAACAGAAGTGACAAAAGAAGTGTAAACTGTGGACAACAGTGGACAACAGTTTTCACATATCCTTGTGGCCATGTAGTACTTCTAGTGAGTCTAATTCTGAGGTTTTCCTGGGTAATAAACTGCTTGTCTTTTGTCACAGCACAGAGTATAATCGGTCTGTGTCTTTGACAGGGATTCTTTGGTGGTGAAATGATATCCATTTTTCTAGCAGCATGGTAAATGCAGACTTCTTCCCAGCTGGTTGTCATGCCAAGAAGTGCTAGCAAATCATTTCCTGCATCAAATCTCTGTTATATTTGAGCTGAGCTTAGCCGGTGAGGATGGCAAATTTCGCTGGAATCTCTGTGAGGATGAAGACATTCTATCTAGATTTGGAGAAGGGCTTCTGTCCATATGCTTTAACCACCCACTCTCCAAAGAAAACAAGAGAAAGTCTGAACAGGACTGCTTTACTCAAGTGGGTGATTTGGAGAGGGTGTGCTACGTTGAATAATTTAAAAATTAGAAAGAGAAATACACATAAGCAAAAACCAGTCTTGTCAGAGAGATTATGCGAAGAATCCATCTTGTCAGAGATGGATTTTTTCCTTTGGAGATGAATTTTCCCCATAGTATCAGAAGGCACTTGGAAGCAAAGAATGCTTTTATCTTTTGTCGGCTACACTTGTCATGCTTTTTCTTCCATAGAACTCTTGCTTAGAGATTACCATACTTGAAGTACAGAAGACTATTTCAGGTGAATGGGTGGCTTCAATTTGAAATAATGCTTGTCTATGCCTCTCATATGAAGTGCTTTATGGAAATTATCTCTGTATAAATATGCTACCTGAAATTACTGCATACCGTAATGTCTAACTGGCATCCTGTATCTAAAATGGAAGCTGTAACTATGAAGGTCTGCAATTCACAGATATTAGGGCCACTACATGACTCTAAGTAGGTTTAGACCCTTCTGTTTGTCAGATAGATTTGGAACTTTTGGAGAGAGCTGGTTTCAGTTTTTGAGGCAGAAGACCTCTACCTTCAGCTCACACAGAGATTACATGGCAGCAGTACCACTCTGCGCGGCCTTCTGTCGTGGTTTAAGCCATAAATCAGCTACGCAGTTTGTTCACTCACTTCCCCCTTTTTCTTCCCTCTGCTCCTGGAGGGATGGGAAGGAGAATCGAAAGAATGC
>JAOEHY010015118.1:0-21460 GCA_025447955.1 Psilopsiagon aurifrons
CCCTGCCCATGGCAGGGGGTTGGAACTGGATGAGCTTAAGGTCCTTTCCAACCCTGACTATTCTGTGATTCTACGATATATAGCTGCATAGAATCTCAAACAGGTTTGTATTGGAAGGGACCTTAAGGCTCATTTAGGTCTAACCTCCTGCCACGGGCAGGGACACCTTCCACTAGAGCAGGTTACTTCAAGCCCCATCCAACCTGGCCTTGAACACTGCCAGGGATGGAACATTCACAACTTCCTTTTCTTCCTCCCGCATCGCTATTTCCTCCAAGACCAGCTCTGACTTCCTCATATTCCTTGCCAGCCATGCCAGGCACAGAGAAATGAGCATTAGTGTGACCCAGGATCCATTAGCTGTCCAACAGAATCAGAGTGTTTGTGCACTGAATGCAAATGAGTCACCGAACACCTGCCTGTGCCTCTAGGCGAGGTTAGATAAATGAATGCATACCCTGCAGGGCAGAGATGGCACTGATAACTTCCCAAACTAAATGCATTATCTAGAAAACAAAAAGTATTAGCATTTTTTGTATGTGGAGCTGGAACAGTCCTGAATTTAGTGCTACGGCCTAAAAGGAAACCAGAAAAGTATATCTAATATCTCTATCTGGATTTTTCTCTAATACAATTAAGATTAGCATATAAAAAGCAGAGTTGTTGGGGTTTTTAAACAGCATGCACTATTGGAAATTACATTAGACTGCATTAAATTAACACTCATACAAAGCAGAGAGGCCAAAACACCATGACCTTACTGAATGAGGCCACTGATCACTGCTACTTTCATTACACAGGCCCCATTCACCCACCAAAGTTCAAACATCACTAAATACATAGGAATCAGATGACAAACAAGGCAGATTCATCAGCAATTAAACACACACATCAGAGCACTTGAAAGGTTTCTGATGCTGAAATAAAAGAAGAATAGGATCACAGAATGAAGCTTTACTTGCTTGGGTTTTTATACATGCTGATGATAAGACAAACACACACTCCTACGAAACCTGGTGGGAAAAGTGTGTTTACCCTCAGAATCAAACATGCTGCTTTGTCAGTTTTGGGTTTCTTGTTGTGGGCACAAAGATACTTATTAAGTGCAGAGGTAACTGAAGGCAATGTCCTTTAGCATCAAACAGCCCATTCCAAAAGCCATACTCACTGGTCTGGAAGAACAGCGTTTTCATTCAGTGTAAGCTTGCCCTGGATCCCATGGCACAGTTCGGGGGGAATATCCACTGGCTATGGAAGAAATAATTCTTCAGCTGAAGCACCTCCTTAGCCCTCCGACCCTCACCACTTCCACAGTCCCTTCAGGACAAGCACAACCCACCTCTGTGTTTTTGGTCTTGTACTGTTCCACAATGAAGTCACAAAGTGGATGGTGTTTTCCAACAAAGAGAACATCACCACCAAGGCTGTTTCTTCTGTCTAGAGAAGATGAAGAGAATGGGATAAGAGTTCCAAGCAAAGAGGGAAGGAAGGAGCACAGCAGACCAGCACACCTACTGACATCCACTAAAGGAAAGCTTCACTGCAATTTAGGAGAAAGCTTTGCGCATTCCTTCAGTGTGTCTGTCCATAACAGGATGCCTCCAGTCACAAGAGTAGTTGTCAGACAGTAAAACAATGGGAATCTTGTGTTCAATGGCAGGAAGGTAATGTTGAAGATACAGAGAGGCCGGGTACAATAAAACCAAACACCCCAAAGACCCCCAAACTTTCCAAGCAGTTTACAGGAACCAGCTATTATTTTCATACAGTGGAGAAAGTAACACACAGTATTTGCCTATAGAAGCTGAACACAAAGCTTCCCATCCCGTAACTGGACAGAGCCAGCCTGCTGGTCAGAACAGCCAGCACACCTATCAAGTGGTACCATCAACCCTAACCATGGGAACAGAGTTCATGCTTTTGATCGCAACATGCTCATCTAACAAGTACCGTGACAGTGCGTATTGGTAGAAGCTTCCCAAACAATTAAGCTTCCAGCTAATTTTCAGCCTAAATCTGGAGCAAAAGAAAAGTAAAAGCCACAAAGCCAAACCCATGGAGGATCATTCTAACTGACACATGAAGAAAGGCTATAGCCTGCTGTAATTCAATCCATCCAAACTTCTGCTGTAAATTGCTCATAGAAACATGGAATGGCTCAGGTTAGAAGGGGCCTTAAAGCTGATCCAGTTCCAGCCCCTGCCACGGGCAGGGACACCTTCCACTGGAGCAGCTTGCTCCAAGCTCCATCCTTGAACACTTCCAAATTCACCCTTCGTTGGGGGTGAAAGGCAGCAGTAATAACGAGCTGTAACAGAATGGTCCAGTTCTTACTTTCTTCAGGGGTGAGGTCAGGGTACACCTCTTCCAGGGCAGCTCTGAGGCGTCGCTCATCGACAAACGGCAATAATGCAACACCTGAAAACCAAAGCAGTATTTTCTCACAGTTCTTGAGCAAAAAAAGAAGAGAGACCAGAATGGAAAGCTCCAATAGCATCTTCACCCAAGGAACAACTGCATCAGTCACAAGGAAGAAACCCCTACACTTACGGAGGTTGTGACCCTACAGGCTGTTAAGTTCTGTGGTAGTGGAGGCTGGAAAGGGAAGTTTGTCTCCAAGCACCCCTCAATGCTCCTCCTCCCTTCCTGAGTAGGAAGCAGCCACCTCTACGCACACACACCTTGTTCAGGGGCAAGAGGAGCTCAGTAGGACAGTCCCATGTGCTACAGATACTCCCCTCCCAGAGCTCAATGCTGCTGTGTTCTAATTCATTTATTAAAAGACAACAGTGGGATGAATCACTCCAAGTTCAGTGGTGAGGTGATGCAGATACCACCCATTCATGCCAGGTATTCATTTTACTCTGAGATAACATGAAGGCTCCCCTCAGGATACAAATCCCTCGCTACACAGCACATTTCAGAGCCAACTCAATCACACTGGATGAGGCTGGAGAGCTGCCTTCCCTCCTATGCTCCAGGATATGTCTTCTTCTGTAATAAAATCCAAAAAAGGACCAAGAAACTTAGTATAAAAATTCCTCAAAGGTTCATTTCTGTCACCCTTATTACTGGCAGGAATCTGAAGTAGTTATTTTAGTTTTTATTTTATTTCCCTTACCATGAACACTTGGGAGCTTTTCCTGACCAGGATGACAGCAAAGGCTCCCTACTCAACTGCTATGCATGATAGCTTTGTATTTGTGCCTGTATCAGCAGGCACATCTCACACTCTTGTCATCACTCTAAGGTGCAACACTCAGGCTGAAGATCCCCAACCTAAAACTTGGTCTGCCTGGAACACTTTTCCTTCAGAAGTTAGGTCTTGATGTGACTTTATTAAAACAAATACTCTGGCCCTAAAGCTGAAGGAAAGGGGGCAACTTAAACTGTCAAACTGTAATTACCCCAATTCCAAGCATCCCTCTCCTTGCAAAACCAGTCTGGAACCATAAATAATATGTTAAATACATAAGAAGTTTAACTGAATCAGAATTATATTCAGCCCACTGTAACCCAGTGAGAAGCAGAGCTCTCAGCCTGCTGCTGCCAGCCTCACCAACCCCTGCTTCTGAAGCATGAGGGTAACCTTCCCGCAGACTGACTACTGCTTTATCACAGACAGCACCAGACCCCAGCTGGAACATAACTCCTGGTGAAGGAAAACAGTGATAAACCTCTCCTGGAAAACAAACCATCTATTTTCACCTTCGCATCACACTTGTTGTGGCATGACACCAAAACAGGAAGTGCTCACAACCCAGGAGACTGCAAAAGGATCGATGCTGAGCTTTCAGAAGCACGACCACATCTCTAAAGCGAACTTCTTCAAACATTCCATTAAGAGGACAAGGTATAGTAGATGCTTTTAAACTGAGAGTCTGTACTTCCAGCTTGGAAAATATTTGTTTCACAACTGCCTCTTAAGCATGAGAATTACAGATGTTAATCCAGACAAAGAGTTTATAATGCTATTCAGCTTTCAATGAACTAAAAGTAACGCCACAGGCTGCTGAAAGCATGTGGGAGCAACTTAAAGCATTACTGTTCTAGACTATAGATTTGATACCTGGACAAAAGGACCAAGGAAAGCTGCCAGAATTACTGCAGGGTTAAGAAAGAGCTTCAAGTTACGAAGGGAAAACCTGCTACGCCACACATCTAGTAATGCCTGGCTGTATTCTCTGATTACAGAGCAGTGTCCCAAGCCAGATACTGTGTGCCTGACTGTGGCCGTCTCAAAACACAGGTGAGCTGCCATGGGGGTTCACAGAACCACTGATGTCAGGAGGAACCTGTGGAGATCATTTAGTCCAACCCCCCCCGGCCATGAGCTGCTCAGGTTGCCCAAGACCATGTCCAGCCAGAACTGGAGTATCTCTAAGGACAGAGATTCCACAACATCTCTGGGAAACATGTTCTACAGCCTCACCACCCCCAGGGTAAAAATGTGCTTTCTTATGCTCAGATGCCCGAATAATGATTTTTACCTACAACTGAGCTGTTACACTCTTGGCTGAACAGTGCAAACAGCCACATCTATTTATCAGACCTCTAAAATCAACACTCTCTAAAGAAAGCAGAAGCTGCATTAAAGCACTGCAACTGCTTTTTCATTCTTTGGATGCATCCAAGTATTTCTATATTCCCCAAAGCATTTTGCACAAGGTATTAATGAACCACTGATTGAACAGGACAAGATCCATTCATTAAATGCAAAGGAGGCAAAAGACAATTACACAGTAAGGCTGATAAAAATAGAAACATGATTAATCTAGTTCAGGACACACTGACGAATCTGGAATGACTGCTGAATTACTAATAATCACTGCAATCCTGAATCACTTACTGAACCAGCATTTCTTCTTCATACTAATTTCTCTTCCAAAATACACCTGCTGCAAAGTGCTTCTCCCCCACCCCAAAGAACACAAGTTCTCTCTGTGACTTGGTGCATCTTTGTCTCACTAAGATAATTCTTCATCTTCTTCCTATTTTTGCACAGATTGAGACTATGGTCAGTACAGTATAGCTCAAGACATAAAAAGCTGGAAATTCACCTTGCCAAGCGTATTTCTTCCCATTTAAATCGATAGCAAAGTCTTCAGGGTAGAAATCAATTATGCTTGATTCCTGTATTTGAGAAAGTAAATAGGAAAATCATTAAAGCCAATTATGGGATCGATTCAGAATGCCACGAGTGCTGCGCTTCACACAGGGCGGGCGACCCACAGCTGAGGGGAACGCAAAGAACTTCGACGAACAGAAGCATCTTTTATTAGAGGCCATTGAAACACAACGTGTGATGGGACACTTCCACTACTCAAAGACTATCAAAACAAGAAATGGAACAGGAAGGAATAATTGCAGATACCTGGGGTAAGGCAGTAATTCTCACTAACTTTTCCCATCTGAATTCAGAGAATTCCTTTTAAGGATCTTTGAAGAACCTCTGCAATGTACCAAACCCTCCCTCCTGGTCTTCATTAGTTTTCTGCCTGAAGAAGCAGCAGCAAGTCATGCTCACACATTGCAAGACGATATAACCCTAGAGAGAGAGATACGAGGATTCTTACCGGGTCTGTCATGAGCTTCCTCCACGTTGGTGGCAGAAAATTCCCACTTGCAGCTGGAAACACTCCCATAAGCTGCTCAAGGGGCTTAAACTGTTGGAATGAAAGGAGCAGATGTTGGACACTTGTAATGAGCTGTTCAGTCACGAAGAAAGGAAGGAGGGTGTCCTACCGGCTTGGAGCCTTTCTCAAAATCCGAAGGCATGTCTGCAATACCCTCGAAGTCAGAGGCAAAGGGAGCATAGTGGAAAGGGTAATACCAGTTCCAGGAGGCACAGCCCTAGGATAGAGAAACATGACCAGGCAAATCAGAGAAGTACTAAGTAAATCAATCAATCACATAGCCCAGTAACTAAAGTTGACAAAGTCTGCCCAGCATCAACCAGGAGAAAGAGGAGTCCCCAGGGTTAGAAAAGAAAGAGCTCTTGCCTTTAAGGGTACTCTGGACTTCAGGATGGGACTTAACTGTTCATAGCCAGGCTAGAGTGAGTGAGTTCACGGGACAGGGAGTGGAAACCTCGGGCACTTCCTCAGCAGCACAGAGCAGCAGATAGACTTCTATGCCAGAGTACTCTTGCTATGTGCTAGGTCTGAGTCACTAAGGGAGACAGCCAAAGAGACAGGACCTGGCACCAGAACGACACAGAAGACTTTACAGCAGCATCCTGACCTCAGCTTCAGGACACTGATGTACCTCATGCCTTTTTCCTCCCCCTCGAGATAAATCACATGCACAAAATCCAGTACAACAAAGCATGAAAGTTCCTTGCAAAGAGTAGGAAATCACGGTCTGCACACACAGTTACCCAACCCCGGGGCTACACTCAGGAGTCTGTAACAACCGGACAGGATTCCAACTTGTGCTGAGCTGCCACCATGTCTGTAACAGGGAAATGACAGAGGAGGAATTTCCAGGTTCTCCCTAACTGTGTAAGCAGCAGGATCATGCCAGGCAGAGCCATAGAGCTCTCAACAGGAACAGGGAAGAATCTATCTGGCAGCACACCATCTGCAGTACTGTTTTCCAATGCAAAATTCCACTGCTACCTTGGGAATACGGGGACAGAGAACCCTACCATGATACACTCCACAAGACGTGCAAACGTGAACAAGCTTTGCTGCAGGTTGAAAAGTACTGTGGCTTTACCTGTTACACTTCTACTCAGGCCCAGCACTAATACACACTTGGAGTAACATTTTGTTTTTCCCTACTTATTCATCTGTCTTGAGTACTAGGAACTCTAAAGTGCATCACTTCAAAGAGACAAAATAAGCCTCCAAAAGGAGCAAATAAACTCGCCACACACCAGAACACAATGCACTCTCTAAAAGAACCGTGGCTCTAGAAGGTCTAAGTCAAGTTTTCACCTCCTCAGCTATTTTTCTTAGCAGCACCACTTGAAACAAAAGCTACTATTTTGACTTCCAATTCTGAATAAGTAAATGTCAATGAGGCTCTTCCAGAGATTTTGGGTATAAAATTACAGACTGTAATTATTAGATGCAATGCTTCAGATGGCTGCAGCGTGTTTCAACAGCCAGGTGGGTGCTTCCTTCCTTTCTTAACCTATTTTTTCATCTCCAAACAGGTGTCCCCACTGGTGAAGCATGTTCTGCATTATTAGCTTTGATAAGAATAGAAGCAGCAATCATCTGGCTTCTCTCACAGATTTTATGGATAATGAGCAGGAGTTATTGGAAGCATTCTTATTGCAGTAAACAGAAAAAACCCAAACCCTCAGGCCAACCTATTCTGACATCCCGCAACAGAAGCCCAACAGCTTCCAAATCTGACTTCCATGTGGGCAGAAAGAGGTTTGACTGCTGCTCCATTCCAATTCCACGCACAGCAGGTGACACGCAGCTCTGTCACACAAGTCCAAGCAGCAGCACATGCAGGTACTTCCAAGCTGCTCTGGTTTAAGTCTGCAGTGTCATTTTGAAAGGTCTAGAGAGAGACTTCTTCTGGAGCAATCTGAGCATGAAGCACCCCAGCAAAAACAAAGCCCCAGACATCTGTGTGCTGCTACCAAGGTTTCCTTTGGAACACTTCTAAACCAGAAGATATTTTCTGTACAGCCACTCTTCCTCGAGGTCTTAATGGTGCTCCTCAACTTCCCTGAGAGCACTGTGGTCCTGCCTGAAGCCCACGTCAATCTCACCAATTCGTTTCCTCTGCAGCTGCAATCCCCCCCATGGCACCAGCCATGGCAGCCACAACAGCTACAGACGCAGGAGGACCAGGAGTTACCTGCATTCATCTCAACACTACATTGGTTTTAGCAGCTGAGCAAGTCAGGGCTGCTCAGGAACATGCCCACATTGTTTTCAGGTTCATAGAGGTCTGTCTATGCATTTAAAGCCACAGATGTCAGCAGTGCACATGCAAATGCAGTTCTGGTTTGAACAGCTGTTAAGAGCATACACTGATGTCTGCACGAGGCCATGGGTGCTGAGCGCAAAGCACCCCCCATGCACACTTCTCCGAATGGAACAAACTTTACATATTCAAGTAAGTATAAATGTTTTGGTCACCTTCTAAATATTAGCACACTCTTCTCTGAATAAAACAAACTTAACTTTGTAATCTTCAAACAAGTATAAATATTTCGGTCACTTGTAAATACTGCCTTGGTTTTGCCATATACTCCCTTCCTCCAAGCCCTTCAGTTTCCCTATAATCCAGACTGCCCTTTGCAGTGGGCTTGTCCACCACTGACACTTCTTCAGCAGACACAGCTAAGCTGAAGATTGATTTACACACTTTGGAGACACATGAGCACGTATGGAGTTCTAGGACTATATCCTGCATTGGTCTGCAGGAACACAGTTTGCTTTCAGCAGCCTCTGACTGTGCAGGATCATGGGAATTTCCACCTGTAAAAGTGTCCAAGTGACATTTGTCCTTTGCAAAAGGAGCTGCTCGAGGATGTGGGGAGCTGAGCTCTCCACAGAGCAACTGCACCAGACCTGCAAACCTTGAACACTATGATTTTCATCCACCATAACATGCAAGTAAGAGCCAAACTGAACTAATAAATACAGTGGAAACAAAGGGAACACACTCCCTTGGTGTTCCAAGGGGGAAAGGGAGTAAAAAACCAAACACAAAACCCCCAGGAGTACACATTAAACCAAACTACCGTTGGGACTGCATAGTCTATTGGCATGGCACAGGGGATGTTTGCCTTGCTCTAAGTTGGACAAGCACAAGCTCCCTATAGAAAAGATGTGGTTCTATCAACAGGGCACTGCGTTCAAGCCACAGAGGCCTACCCAGGCAGATGAACTTCCCCAGTTTGAGCACATTCTGTTCCCAGGTCACACACCAATATAACTTACTCTGTCTTCAGGGCACGAAGCTGGTTATTAACCACTGATGCCACAACCCCCACTATGTGTGTGTAATCTCCCACCAGTCTGACATCTCAATTATCGAAAGATTTAAATCAGACAGAGATTATTTCAATCACAATGCACTTCATGAAATATCATTACAACTCAGGGAGGAGACTGACAACTCTGTTCCTTTCAAATTCTTCCTGGCGTTTCACAGGCTTTGTCCTTTGTTCACTCATTCAATCATCTGCAATTTCACTATGCATGGCTATGTATGGCAAAGGAAAAATGTGCATCAGGCCTTAATAAACCAACAAGCAGCCTTACTGTATGTGAGAAACAAAAACCGCATTCACGTCTGGAGTGCCAAACGGAACGGGCACCCACTTCTCTCACAGCCTCAAAAAGAGCTCTGCTTTTCAGACACGAGCAACGGGCATTGACTGTTTCCTGAAAAGAAAACAGGGAGCAGACATGAACTTTCTGGGAAGCAGTTTGTAGGTACCTGATAGTAGTATCTGAGGACCCAGCACAGCCCCTCCACGTAGGACTGCACAACCTTGCGCCGAAATTTCTCGTCAGATGCATCAACATCGAATTTGTTCTTATAGTAGCGCTGCTTCCAACCAGTTTCCCACAACCTGCACGACATGCACACAGTACCTGTCAGTATAGGCACATTCACATACCTGAATTGAAACAGAAGCCAAAGCCGCTTGCACCTTCAATTCCCCTCTTTAGACAATTTAAAGGAAAGCACAAAACCTGATGCTCAACAGCAACAGAATGAAATTTGATGGTTGGCATCACAGAAAATCCAGATGAAATTCCAAATTCCTGATAAACACATCTTCAAAGTACTTCTAAGGAGCAGGGATGATTTTCAGACCTGTGCCTGGTGCTGCTGGGATTTTTTTCACAGCACTATTATTCCCACTCAGTAATTTCATCTTTCCCATCAGGAACATGCTACCAAACCTGCCATCTCAATTTGGTTCTTTAAATCACGACAAAGAGAACAAATTCTTCCCCTTCTTTGTTTGGTTTAATCTACCCTAGGCCAAAATCTTTAGCTTACTGGAGTATCCTCTCACATCAAGCTCATTCCTCTATTCCTAATGCTCCTCTCAAGCAGAGAAGCGACAGTTTCCCTGCTACTCAAAGCAAAAAGCAAGCAAATAAATAATAAGCAGCAGCTTGATTTCTATCCTCTACTGCTGTTCAGATGAGCTGTGAGTGCCAGAGGAGTTATCTGCAACTCCGGAATCCGGCCCTTGCTGACTCACATCACACAAGGTCCCTTTCACACCTGGCTTTTCAGTGTTTCTTGCCAGAGATGGATACTGGAGTTCAACAATCTCGGACACCACTGATCCTTACTTCCCACAGCTCCCCCTTATGTCTGTCTACAGACAGGGGAATCGCTGCCTACAGCCTCAGAGCTTTTCTTCCTTGGACATTTTATCTGCTCACTGTACCTGCTGTGTTCCCTGTAAACCAGCAGAAGACATGACGCTTCTGAAAGAACAATGGTGCCCCAAGCAAGACACATCAATATGCACATAAACCTGCAAGCTGTAAGTCCAAACAGGCACGACTTAATCTTCCAGTTCAGTTCAGAGACTGCCATCTAAAAAGGTAGGTTAAGAAATGTAAGGATAAAGCTCTACTTTGGTTCACTCACGATACCATCTTGAGAGCTGGCCTCTCTCACAAAACTGTTTGGGGTGGGTTTGGGGACTTTTTGGTTTGGTTTACTTTGATGATGATAATAATAGTAATAATATTTAAACCTACTATTCACCATAGTGTATGCATTTTACACATCTTAAAGCTCACATGAATTCTGGTATTCAAGTGAACTAAAGCAAATTACAAACCTGATTTAGATACTGGTTAAATCAGGTAAGCCCTTAATAATGATTTTGAATCAAATTTTATTCTCAAACTATTCAAAACTTGGCATTATCACACCTGAAAGCCATTATGCAAGATCCCTTCCCACAAAGGCTGTGACCACCTTAAATTATATACAGAACCTGGAGGACAGAGGTAACCTGTGAGGTCACTTCAAACTCAGACTTGTCAGAATCTCAGCACTAAATGGAGCCAATGAAGCCTTTAAGAGAGAGCAAAGATAGGTCTATGCTTTTTCAACATGATGCATATCCTTTGGGGTTTGCAAAATGGATCTTCCCTTGCTTCTGCTGCAGGTTAGCTGTCCAGTGCAGGGACACTTCTTAAAATCTGACCTGAGCCAATCAAAGATGATTTGAACTGATGAGGAGGTGGAGAAACCAGAAGATGTTCTCAAGATCTTAGAAAGCCGGTGAGCAAGGACAGGAGACCTGGCTGAAGTCCTGAAGGACAGAGTCAAGAACATCTGCAGTCTATGAGCATCCGCCCTAGGAGCTCTCTGGCAGCGAGGCATTTGTGTAAGTGCCCAAACCCAATCTGGTCACTGACTATAATTATCTGCTCTAGTTTTAAAGTCATTCTAAACACAAAATAATTTTAGCAAACAACTTCTCTGCCATCTAGTACATTTATGCCATTGCATTTACTTGCCAAGAGAAGCATAAAATTATTTTCCACTCAGAAAAGCATCTGATAAGTATTCTGAGCTACAAAAGCGCTTAAATAACCACAGATGAACGTAGCCCATGTCCTTTTGCTTGACAACACCGAGCCTGTCAAAACTGTTGCTACTTGCAAATCACCCCACTTCATTCAACTAGTTGTAAAACTGTTAATGCTTTTTTTCAGAAGCTCAGCTAAAATTCCAATGAAAAACAACACTGAAATTTATCCAGGTTTTCTGTACAAATTCTGCTTGATTTAAAACCCCAGAAATTAATCCATTCAGATCTGCACACACAGGAAAGAAAATACAACTGAGAGCTTGAATACCTGCTATTGGAAGATCTGATGGGCTAGATGTATCAAACATGTCACAACAACAGCGCTGGATACTCATGATCAGTACTCCACAAGGAAGTAACCCTAATTGTTTTTCCATGTCCACCTCCATCCCCTGCCTCTACAGAAAACACAGACCTACTGGTTGCACTTAGCAGGGCAGAGCCTTTAATGAAAAATAAGGGCTTTCACCCTTGACTTAATGGGTGATGGCTTGATTTAAACCTTTGATAAATGCGGCCTCACTGGTACCTCACTGTCAGTTAATTCTCATAAAATTCCTATCCTGTAATCATCAAGGGATCAGCTGTCCTAAGCCATATAATGAACTCATCACAGACAAAACATCTCTGCCACAAACCAGAGATGGAGGAAAACATATTTTAATAGCCAAGACAAATAATGCTACACGCGTGAATGTAACTGAATTTTATGGGTTAAATAGCTCAAAAATTCAACTGCGAAACAGTGGCATTCAGCTCACATAATCACAGCTGAGCAGTGGATGTCTAGTCAATCTAGGGCTTGGTCTCAAAGGGAGTAGTGGCTTGGAGGATGAAAACCCGCACGCATACTAATCTGGATACTTAGATTTAACAGCTAGAGCTTACCCATCTCCCTGGAATTCAGTGAATATTCTAACCCTCCACATTAATTACCTCTGGATAAAAAGATCATAGGAAAGCATCTGAAGGCACTGCTGCTCTGAGCTAAATGGCATTAATTACACTGCATCTATTTCAGCAATTTGCTAACAAAGTGCTACACAGAAATGGCTTCACCTGATATTATCCTCTGGCTCAGGTTCGCTGTCACTATCTTCGGCTTTCCGCTTAATTCCTCCTGCCAGGGACGGGCTACTGTCAGGAGTCAGGCTGGTGTTTGGAGATGATGAAGTTGTCTAGGGTCAGAATTGTTACAGATAAATGTGGGTAAGAGAGGGAGAAGGATTTATTGGGCATTTTAAAGTCAAGTTAAAATTAACAGCTTTGTGATAATCACAGGCTCCATTTCAGCTCCCCAGAAAACCTCAAGGCAAAAGCTACACAACCCTTAAGCTATTAAGTAGCAAAAGAACAGAACACATATTTGTATTTAAAGGCAGACATTGATATGTACAGGCAGAAAAATCACTGTACGTGAGAAAGAAGATGCAATAAACAATAAATTGCTAAAACATGCCATTTTCCATATATTTTGGTCCTACAGCTTATGTTACAACTTCATTTTACAGCAACAGTGAAAAACACATACTCAGACTACTGTCATAATCTTGCTTGTGAGTCAGGAAAGGCAGAAACACTCGAAGTTGACTCTGATCTGTTAAATAACTGATCTTTTCAACTCCTTTCAGATTTATCTATTTTAATATTACAGAGAAGAAACACCTCACATTCCATAAAGGAACTGATTTGCTTAACACATGTGCCAAAGTTTCAAGCTTTAAAGGGAAGAATAGCAGAGATTATACTTTGAAAAAGCATTCTGTATTTATTCAGATGTAAGAGACAGGACCCACATCTTTACAATGAAAAGGACCTTGAATTTGTTCACTGTTTGAAGATTTATTCCCAGAAAGAAAATATTTGTCATATTTATCATTTTAAATTAACAACTCAGACATCTAACAGAGAATTCAACTTATTTCTGGCTTCCCCTCACTTTCTAATACCTTTCCAAAAACTTGATCCAATTTTCAGCTCTTCCCAGCAAAAAGCCACACTTGGACAAGTAAAAGCAGCTGACAAACACGCCTCTATGCAAATCACAAGTTCAAGATGGAGGTATCTACGTCTTTTTGTCTATACAGGTTCCAAAACCAGCATTAACATACCTCAGCTCAGGTATTAAGCTTGTGTCTCTCCCAGGCCTACTGAGGAAGTTCCTACACCTCACTCCACAAGTACCAAACAAGTCTGGGGAGGAGTTAGTGTATTTGACTCCGATGCCTTCACCTCACACTTGCTCTCCCAGAACTATGCAAGAACCAACATCATAGCAAACATCCAAATAAGGAACACAGCTTTATTCGAGCAGTCTCACAGAAGTTGCTGATTAAAAACCACTTTCTTGGAAAATAGATTTTCTGGTGCTTGCTTTTCAAGAAAGCTCAACGGGTCAGAGGGAAATGTGTCCATAGCAGCACAGGATGCGATTACTGCCCCTCTGTGTGCAAACACCTTTGAACATGTACTTACAGAATTCTGTCTGTCATGCATCCTCATCTCAAAGGCAGCTTGTCTGGGGTTACTGATTGCCTGAGGACTGGATCGATTTCCCAGGGCTTGAGGGGAAAACTGTCCACCAGGAATAAAAGAAGGCTGATCCCTCTGAAAGATAAATACAGAGAGTATAGTGGAAAAGCTGTGTAATCTCCACAGCAGTGCCATGATACGCTCTCTCAGTTTTCAGATTAACATGTTACATAAAACAAGCATTATTTGCTCACTTCAGCTTCAGTTATGTGTAATAATCTCAACCAGGCACAAAATGACACAAGTGAGACCCTTACATCCCTGTAATTTATTAAGATCTTCTTGAAAACAGCAATCAAACCCTGCATTTTTTGCTCGTGTTCTTTCTATGTGGGCTGAAAGATGGGTTTTGGGGAAGTGAGACTTTATCACACTAACATCTTCATCTATCATACTGGGAGGAACGTATTCTGTGTAAGCAAAGTCAATAACCTCTTCCAGTCTAATAGGGATAGTCAGGTAATACGTAATGAAAAAATAAACACCAGATCTAGACAGTTCTCATTGGGAGCATCACATGCCCTGGAAGTTTTGGAAGCTACACGGCCTGGAATGCCCTGACCAAGAACAAAGCTATGTGAGAACAGACATGCAAGAGCCCATTTAGAAATACCAGAATATTTTGAGAGCAGAGGAAAACTCAACATCATTCCAACACCATCACCTTAAAGAATTCAGCTTACACATGGGTCAGAAAGGCCAAACATGTTCCCGCTACAGCTAATGATTCTTTATCACATTTGAGAGGTATTTGGTGACACTGACTCGCTTGCATGCAGAACATGATAGAACTGCAATTTGGTGTAAGCCTTCCTTGCCTCTTTAGAAACATGCCTTTAATCAAGCAAATGCATTTAATACAAGCTGGTATATGTACTTAAACCTAAATCCACTCCACTGAGAAAACTTGTGCCAATGCACGAAAAGCTGTCCTTGTACAGTGACCACGCTGAAGCATCGCTACATAATCACAAAAGTGCAGATTTGAAGGACATAACATACAGCTGTCAACGGTGCATCCAACATTCTCTCTCCTTTCCCTTTTAAGAAACGTTTAATATGCAATTCCTTCTTTAAAATAGTTTACACACAGGGCAGAAAGTGCCACGATGACAGCTGCAGTTTCAACTACCACATCTGCTGAAAGCTATCGGACACGGTTCAATTTGTGTTGGGTTTTGCACCATGAAAGGAATTAATTTACCTTCATTCTTTTCCTTTTTTCTTTCTGTCGTCTTTTAAAGTTATCCTAAAGAGAGAATACAGAGAAATAAAGTCAGTCAATATATACGTTTCTTGGAAAAGCTTTTAATTTCATCCTAAACTGATCAGAAGGCCATGAGGCTTTTATGTAATGTTCTGAATAAGACAGGTTAATGCTTGTCTGTAAATCCAACAGAAATGGGATAGAACTTTCTATTCTGACAAATCATGGGGGAAATAGTAGCTGTGCATTCAATGCCCATCAATCTTGGTAATGGCTTATACCATTCACTAAGCTTAGCTACAGCCTTACTTCAAGGTGAGAGCAGTGTCAAAGGACACAGGCTCCTTGCCTGCACTGGAACCACCACCAACTAAAGAAAGTAAGTGACATTAAAGTCCTAGAAACAGGAAAAGAGCTGGTCCAGGGAAAGAGATTTCTCACTCCTGGGCCACGGAAGCTGAAAACTTGAGTAACAAAGTGGCATTTCCACTTCATGAGAGGTGCAGCTGGGGCAGTTCTAACCCATTTTGCCAGCACTGGCATGGTATTTTTGACTGGAAATTAAGTACAATTTTGCTCTTCCATCCACAAGGTATTTCCTCCCCTGTAGTTTAGGAATAAGCCGGAATATGTCAGCAAAAAACTGCACAAACTGCAGAGACAAACTAAGAGAGCAACAGCTTACGGACACATTTCAAATGGCAAGCAGCACAGAGCAAGAATGTGCCTGGAATTCCAATTCAGCCTTTCATCCCTGCTCCTGGCCGGCACTTCCACAGGTTGCAGCACATCACAAAACAATTCCTCCCTCAATTTACGCAGCAGCTGTTCAAAAAGCTGCAGGCAGTAACAGAACTCTCATTTTGCTATTACTTGGGATGTCAATCAGAAAAACAGGCCTTGCAGGGCAGGGAAAGTAAATCGCCCACGAGCACAACGCCACCACTCTTTGAGTGTGCAGGAATTAACTAGAGATTAGAAGAAAAAATTACAAAGTTTGGGGCTTTTTAGTGCTTGTTCTGTTAAAGCAGTGTCACAATCGGCCAATAACACGAGTAAACCAAACACCAAGAATGTAACACAGGATTTACATCATCATCTTTCCTCTTCTTGAAAATACTATCTTCCACTTCTCCAACAGCCAACATGATCATCTGGACCCGCTGCAGGTTCACAAAACCACTTTCTGTGAGATAGCCCTACAAAGCAGAAAGGAATACAGCTGAAAAACAAGTCTCTTTTTGTAGCAAACACCAGAGGTTTTTAAAGAAAAGGCAAAAATCTTACCCCAGTTTTGTGCACCACATTTTTATATATGTTAACCAAGCGATCGATTGCTCCCTCCCTAAAACCAAACAACAGCATGAGATTCTCATCATGTAAAAGCACAGCAGGAATACTTGCAGGAAAAGAGGTGACACAGTCTCACCTACCTGATCTCCAAAGATGGTAGATGAGGAAGAAAGTCATTTCCCACAAAGAAGCACATAAAGACCCAGTCATCAACACTTCTTTCAAAGTCAAAAGTGAAAGGCAGACTGGCCATAGTGAGTTCTCTTTCCAAGTACTGCAATACACACAGAAGGAAAAGAACATTAAAAAACGTTGTACATAGGGTTCAAAATCCTATTTATAGAAAGCAGAGACAGCAACTGTTCAACATACCTCTCGCAAAACACATAACCGGATGAAGATAAATTCCTGCTCAGCCACAGGAAGACTGTCTGCAAACTGATCATGCTGAAAGAGAAGAAAAGAGCTGCATTACATCCAAGGCCACCTTCAGGTTTCTCAGCTCAATTTTAAAGGCTGACTTTGAGGGGAGTCAATGCAGTTTCTCAAGCCACCCGTGCACTGTGCTACTCTGCATCTCCGTGAAGTTACTGATCATTTTCTCTCACCAGTGAGAAAACAACCACCAATCAAAAGAATACAAGTGAGGACATCAGGTTTGACATATTTGTGCTACAGAAGTCCCATTTTTACTTGTTAAAAGTAAAGCTCATAGACAAAAAGAATTTCCACAAATAGCAGAATCCTTACCTTGCCTTGTTTTTCTCTGGGCAAACCTTGGCAATCCTTAACCTCGTGGCCCATCTGGTTACAAAGAGCACAGGGCTTGGGTTTATTTGGTTTAAACTCTTCCCTAATTATAGTGAAGTTTGGCTCGTGTGTAGCTAAGCCAAGCATGATCAGATCAGCTGCCAACCAAAGGAGAAGAATAAAACATAATGAAAGATATATGTTATTAAGTGTTTTAAACAAGAAGTTTAAAAGCAAAGTACATTCTACCTTAAGCAAGTGTGAACACATGGATGTGCTTGCCCACAAACCACCCAGGCAGTACAACTAAGGGAAAGTTAGCCCTTCAGCCCCAGACAGTACGAGACCTTTCCCCATGTATTACACAGAGCTTTCAAAAACTAACCGACACAGATACAAGTGAAAGCCTAAAAACTGCAGCCCACCTCACCGACAAAACAGAACAGAGCAGCTCAATAGGACATATTGTTAGCAAAAGAGAACTCACCATCAGCACCACATAGACAGTGATGAGTGTTTGGATCGTGGTTTGGTTGAGCTATACAAAAGAAAATTACATTTGGTTAACCAAAGTCATGTAAAATAAATGATTACTGACTAACTTTAATTTAAAATACAATGATCACATTTATTTGAATTTTACCTCTTTGTCTCCGAATGTAATCCATGATTTTGTGTTCCCCTTCTCCAGGAGCACTGGCATCAGACAAAATAACCTGTGAAACATTTACATTAGGGAAATAATTTATGCTGCCACTGAAAGAAAAAACGATTTCTGTAGATCATATACTGAATGCTGAACCTGATTCATGAAAGCTCTAATCTGCACTTTAAACTAAGATATTATGATTCAGAAGTAAATGATTTAAGAGTTTGGAACCAATGAATATGCCTTCATTTTTTTTCTACTTATTCTAGGATGAAGCTGATACACTGACTCAAATACATTAACATATTTGAAGTTTCCTGACAAATAAACAGGGCAATCAAAATACACACCAGAGAACTAACAGATAAAGCAGACATATGCCAGCTTCTCCTTACATCTTCAGAACTTCAGCACAGGCCAATACATTATCACATCATACACTTCCTTACACTGGTGCCCAGATGAGCAGTAGCCTTTATAACACTCGTGTCTGATGGAAGGAATTAAGCAGAGTCAACTGCCCTCTAATGAGGCCACTTTAACAGTCAACAGATGGAAAACAACACACAGCTGCATCTGAGAGGACTGACTGCTCTGCTCTTGTACAGGGCAAACATGAGGCTGTCAGACACAACACTCAGTGGCAGCGGACCTGTTGAGGAACAGGAGGAGGGGATTTCAAAGCCCAGAAAGCTGGTATGTATTACTTTTGTTGCCTGCCATCTATTGTCATCCATCATTAGAATAAAGCAGAAAACGCAGCCCATCTGAAGTATCAAGAGCTACAAAGGGAACGTGAAGAGAATACACAGACAATGTACGTTGATGCTTTCCCCCGAAAGAAGAAAGAATTCCTGAACTTCTATTATATAAACTCCATTATATTGAACTGTGGCTTCCACTGTCAAATCTTCTCAATGCTCTTGAATGAAATCAAAACCAATGGTGCTGTTAGATTGTGTTATTAGATCAAATGTGGCTCTGAAGTTCCCCTCCAATCATATCCCAACCCAGCCTAACTGATCACCTTCATTTTCCTGAAGTGTGAAGCTGTGAAACTTACTGTCAGGTTCTTCCACCCTGGGTCACTGTTCAAGCGGTCAGCGATGTAATAGCGGAGGCATTTAGCAAGATTGTCCATAAACTCAGTTCCCTAAAAAGTGACAGAGGAAAATAACTGAAGCCTTCATTCAGCGCCTGGCAATTGCTGGGTGAAGTGCAAGATTACTCACTGGGGTGATACAGTTGCTGTCAAATCTCTCCTTCACTTCTTCTGGAGGAAGAAAGCCACCTGAAGCGATAAAAACATTTAACAGACTTAAATCAGTATGGACCATTGTAAATCCATATGTAACATTAAATGCATTTTTGCATGATAAAATCCCCAATGGCTCCCCTGGTAACAATTAACACTTATTGAAAATTAGTTTGTTTAAAAAAGCAAACAAACAACAAAACTGAAACAGCTCTTACCATAGCTCTTATATTATCTCCATCTTAAAATAAGGTGTTAGTACATTTACAAACATTGTTAACTTCAGAAAAGTGGTTTCATTACCTAGTCTGGCAGAAAGACTGTGAAAGAAATCGCAAAGAAACTAAGCTTGCTAAATGAGATGGAACATTAGGAAATGATTATGTTCTTACATATTCTCCCCTATGTTTCCACTATCTATTCACTTGGGCTCACAAACAGGGTTACACCAACTTCTCTCATCTCTGAGCTTCTTAAAAGGTCTTCGTAATCTTGAAATGCTACAGGAAGAAATATTAAAAAAGTCTTTGCCCTCCCTCTTTAATCTCCTCTGAGGTTGCACAACGATCCCCACGCTGGGCTACAGCATTCACTTCACCTACAGCCACCTGCATGGACTGCTCCGGCCCACACTTGTGACACACACTCCTTCCATGCACCTCTGTCACCCTTACAAACCTGTGCTGACTTTGTTGCCCCACTGAGTTTAGAGCTTCCACTCACAAGTAACTGTAATTATCCTTGCTCATAGCTTGCTATTCCTGCGCTGTATTATTTCCATTTGATCCCTGCCTTTAAGCCTCAACCTTCCTTTCACCGAGCCCTACGAATGCGTGCTTTCTTCCAGGATTTTGGCTAGTTTCCCACTATCACATTTGTCCTTGCTCTTATGCTCATTTTTTTCTAAAGGAATTAAGAGTACTCAACACAAATCCACTTCAGGCAGAAGAAGGGAGAGAGGGAGAAAAAAGTGACATTAGCTTTATCTTGGTTTCTAACTTTGGAGAACACAGATCCATCCTTCTGTGTGGGCTTGCTATCCCCTTCTAGTAACACAGACAAATACCCACTAAGTAGAACATCCCCTTTCTAACCCTCACTGAAGCGTTCAGAACAAACAAGGTGACTCTCACTGAAAAACCTCAGACATGGGTGTCACAGCTGTACCTTTTGCCAGAATTTCTTGTCTTATTTTTTGCTTCTCTTCAGCAGCTTCCATGCCCTCCTTTGATGCTCTGAATCTTCTTGACCGCTGTTGGTTCATTTTGGCACGTGGAGCCTAAAAAAGGTATCATAATGCTTGGGTCAGTTATTGCATCTGAACACTTGCTTCCTCTCTACTAGCTGGTTTTGGCAGCCAGGACAAATCTCTTGAAGCTGGCCAGTCTGTAATTATACAAGTCTTTAACATGACATCAGTATAAACTGAAACAGAAACAGGGATTTCTCTTGCTCCTGTAGTTTTTCAGGTTAGAAAACTGTTTCCCAAAGGATCTTAGAAGAGCAGCTGGCATCTATCCTAATTCCCCAACAGCCTTTAATGGGAACTCAATATACCAATACTTACTACTCCATCTATAGCCATATAGAGAAGTCTCCTTGGTCTTACAATGTTGAAGATCCTGTCGATATACTCGAAAATCGCAACCATCATTTCATCTTCATTTTTGGGTGCTGGCCTAGAACACAAGAGCACCCAATGTAACATCTGAAATGATACCAATGAATCCTATTTGTAAAGAGAAAAGAAACTGCCTTACTTGTCTTCGGGGTGTGTACAAGGGTGAATTATACCATTCATATCCAAATAGAGGTTATCAAACTCCACCTCATTGGGGTTGGGTTTGCTTGTGTCAATCGGAATCTTGACGCCATTGCATTCCTTGGCCTGCAAATGCAGTTGGGACAAGTATTTCAGTACTTGATTGCAGATGTGTCACAAGTAACCACAGATACTGTACAGGCTGTAAAATGTACAGACTGAAAAAAGCTTATTTTTTTAGGGCAGTAGAAAAAAAGATAGCAACAAGCTACCCACATAATGAAGGGGGCTACAAGGATGCTGCAGAGGGACTCTTCATCAGGGATTGTAGCAATAGGACAAGGGGTGATGGGTTTATACTGAAACAGGGGAAGTTCAGGTTAGATCTAAGGCAGAAGTTCTCCCCTGTGAGGGTGCTGAGGCGCTGGCACAGGGTGCCCAGAGAAGCTGTGGCTGCC
>JAOEHY010015119.1:0-12591 GCA_025447955.1 Psilopsiagon aurifrons
GGTTTAGTGGGAGGTGTCCCTGCCCATGGCAGAGGGGTTGGAACTGGATGAGCTTAAGGTCCTTTCCAACCCAAACTATTCTATGATTCTAAGATACCACCATGTCCTCCGACAACTTCATCTGACAGACCTTCTAATAGAATTTAAAAAACAAGGCTCTTCTCCTGTACTCCAGAAATGTCACCACCTCATTTCTCTGGTCTACTGAAAGAACATGGGCATAGGAAGGAGACAGAAAATGGAATCTCTCCACTTCAAAAGCAATGAGCATCATTTACATTTGGTGCACTGGACAGATCCTCAAGGTGATACTGGCCTTGATCTGATGAGCTGCTCTGAAAAGACTAAAACCAAACAACAAGAAATGAAATGAGAAGGGTACAAGAGGCCAGATCTTGAGACATTCAACAGCAGAACAGGGACATACCTACATGTGTTATCTATGCCAGGTCTCTGCACTGTAAAACATACATGCAACAGTGAGCCCGCTATCCCAAACCATTCATTGTGACACACATAGGCAGCCACACACTCCTAAATGGACAATTCCTCTCAAGCTCCAAAATCAACAACCAAAAGCCAGGAGATCTGAGACTTAAATGCCCCCTGACAGAAGGCTTTATAGTGTTTCTCACAGGCATTCTCTTTCTCCATCTCCAGCCTCCATATAAATACTCTTTTCCCTATCTGTTTACTGGATGCAAAACTGCCTTCTCTGTTACTCTCCTCCCTGGAAATACCTGTATTTCTGTCTTCTGATAATAAAGTATTCTAATATCAGCCATGATATATTAAGAAAAGACTTCAACAATTTATGCACTTAGCCCAAAGAGCCTTTCAGAAACTGTTAGCCTTTGTATCTCCAAAACTGTAAATCACATCTCTTTATTGATTAAAGTTACATCTTCATTCTACCGAAGAGAATCACCTGCTCAGTACACATTTATCTCTCTGGCAAAGGCAGGGTATAATGGATGGATGAAAGCTGAGGCCATTTATTTTGCAATCATTTCTGAGCTATCATACACAAAGAGATACACAGCACAGCACCAGCACACCTTCAATTCCTATGTCAGACAAAATCACAGCTAGCAATATCAGATGTATTTTAATCCTTTAATTAGGTAAGAATTACTTTCCTCCCAACAGTTCTTCCTTATTAGGAAAAACTCAAGATGTCTACAGATCCTCCAACTGTTACTCAAACTTTAAGCCACAAAAGTCTTTCAAGCATCTGGCGTGTTTCATGCTTCGTGGCAATTCTGTTAGCTTCGAATTGAATGATTTATTACCACAGAACCCAAGCCTCTGATGAGATTATACTGCCAATTTGTGCCTCCTTTGTGAAGAGAGTTCTCCTTCAAGCCAGACTTCGGACTGAATGTGGTGAATCTCAGTTAAAGCGTGACCTTTACAAGACAAGGGAAATGTTAATTCCTGCTCACCTCAGTGGCTTTAACCCAACCTGAAAGCAGGGCTTGCCAATGCTGCCCGCTACTCTGTCACTGTAAAGTTGCATTTGAACATTATCAAGATAAAAAACTCTTCAGAGTAAAACAAAAATGTATATATCCATCCATCAAAGCCAAAGGAGAAAATCCAAATGGTAATACAGCTGCCTCTGAAGCATTTCTTATGCTACTTGAAAAACAAGGGATTCGCATTTTCAAGGGACTTCAAATACAGATTAGAGGCATTAGAATGACAGGGCCAGAGATTAAACACGTCTTTACCCACTGAACAGGTACAAGACAAGGCAAGAGCAACAGCTACTGCCTCTACACTCACCCTTAAGGTATGTGTTGTCATTTGCCATACCCTGTGATATCTGCCTGCTTTCTGGAGATGTCACAGCTTAAAGGGTATAAAATCTGCAGAGGAGGCAGTTCAGGCTCCACAGAGAATTCTCATCTTATTTTTTACAATTACCATTAGCTACTCTATCAGACAGCATAAATAAAAGGAATATTCCAGCAACGTATTTAAGGTCTTGCTAATTCAGTCGGTGAAAACAAAGCCATTACAGACAAGTAAGCAGGAATTTAACCCACATAAAAAATGGATCTGGATGAACTTCAATATAAAAGAAGTAAGATCCTGCTGAAAAAGACAAAAGTCAGCAAGATTTGATCATAAAATGTAAGCACCTAAGAGCACCTTAGGCCTCTACAGAATCTAACAGGCTAGACTGAAACAATATATGTATACAAAGCCACCACAGCAATTAATCATTCTAGAATATATCTGTATTGTATAAATCTCTTTCAAGAATTAGGTATCCTCTTGAAAGATACATCTTCCCAGCTAACTGCATTCAGCTAATCCATATTCCCACTGGATAGTTTCATTCTTCATTTTGCATCCTAACTCTATGGCGTTCCTTCGCACTTAGCAATTGCCAAACCCCAATTCAAATGGCTGTAAGTTATTCTCATTACCAGTAACCGAAGGCAAGTGTAGGAATCTAAATGTGGGACACCAAAGGCATATTGGAATGCCCTGCTAGCAAACAAAAACCCAACATGGGAACTACAAAATCACTCCTCAAACGAGTCAAGGAAATAGCTTTGCAGTAAATAAAGTCCTTTGGAAAGTCAGAGCTTGGAAATAGGATTTTGGCTTCAAATGATTAGAACTGGAGAGGAGACAATTGCAGTACCATCCACTTAACCTACAAACTCTATTTCACTCTTTCAGGTTGCTGCAGCCCACTTCCACCAGTGGAGCAATGAATATTCCTCAAAGCAGAGCAGGCAGTCACAAACCAGACCTGCTCATCCCAAACTGAGAGAATCCTGATCCTAAGCAGCAAGACAGAAGGGTTTTAAATAAATGGTTTACTACTGAACTTTACACAAAAGCACCAATTCCAGGAGAGTGTGAAGCTCTCATACAGGGAGAAAGGAAGAGCATATTATTTTAGATCACAGGAAGAAGCGTACCTGTTCAACTGTATCATAGTTATTTTATTGCTAGCTGTACTGATGAAATGTTTCCACTGTCCTTCAGAAAAGCAAAGCGTGATTTATCTGCTCCAGCCTGGGACACATCTTACACACTGATATAGCATGGTCTGCTGCCTGGCTGAGACTAGCCAGAAAGCTTTGCCTTGGATGATAGAAGGGAAAAGGGAGAGAAGATGCTCTGCAGTTCAGGTAAGTGACATTACAGAAAGATGCTTCCTTTAACTCGCCTCTGAATTCAGATTATTTAATGTTCACTTTGGTTAAGTTTCACCCAATCCAAAATCAAACATTAAAACACACAGACTGAATTTACTGGATATCAGGACTTGAGCAGCTTAGTGAAGCCTGGACTGGTCTGGGTTGGAAGGGACGTTAAAGTTATCGTTCCAAACCCCTGCCACGGGTAGGGACACCTTCCACTAGAGCAGGTTGCTCCAAGCCCCATCCAGTCCGGCCTTGAACATTGCCCAGGAATGGGGCAGCTGCATCAAGCAGAGATGGCTCAGAAGCTCCAAAAGCCAAGTTCTGAAAAAAAACCCAACATCCCAGGAACTGATACAAACCAGGATATTACAGTTCAGAGGCATAAACATTACCTGCCTATTCTGCTTAATCTCCATAATACAAGATAATTCCACGACATCTTTCTAAATTCATCATAAAGCCCTCAAAATCTTTAGTAATCCAAAACTCAAAGCTGGGAAGAAGCTGTAAATAAGCAGCCTGAAAATCAATGACTGCTTTCCAAACCAGGAAACACTGTGACACAGTGAGTCAAAGGAAACTCAAGTCTCTCTGGCCAAAACCGTAACACCATCACTATTGCTGGGAGCAATAGTAGTAACGCTGAAGCATCCATTGGGGGGGGGGCTTTTACAAAATGGGGATTTTTTTCAGTGTTTCCTCATATCAGTAGGGAAGCAGTGCTTAGCTCTAGTATGAGAGCTGTGAAGAATAACCCAAGGTAATGCAAGCTTATAACAGAACTCATAACTGATTCCATCACCTTTAATTTACAGTCTTTATTGGAGAAGCTTTTCTACTTCTTTAACATTTCAATGCCTTGATATTTTAGCTTTCATATTAAAAACAGGACCTTGTAGCATCTAACAAGCTGTACAGTAGCTTACTAAACTAGAGGTCCTTAGGCTCTGAATGCAAAACAACAGTGTATGGGTCCCAAAAACTAAAGCAAGAGAGCGTGAAGTGAAGACTGTGGACTTATTCAGAAGCCCTGAACAGGGATTCAAAACCAAACAGCGAAATACTGTCATGGTTGAAGCTTGGAGCACATTGCCAAGTTGCACCTAGGAGCAAAGCACAAACAAGATGGGCTGCCAGGCTTGTATAAGTTCCAACCTACGAAGATAAAGGTGCAAGCTAGGAATGAGCTTCCTCAATAATGTCACTGCTGCTGAAAAGGATGCAATAGCTGCAGACACTGCCAGGTAAGAAACATGACCAAGAATACGGCTAATGTGGCTGCTGACTACCATTAACTTCACAGTCTTTGCTTTCATGAACAATTTTGCTCAAAAATAAGCAGTAATAAAAAGAATTAGATGGACACTTTAAAAAGCAGACTGATGCCCCATCCCTGGCAGTGTTCAAGGCCAGGTTGGACACAGGGGCTTGGAGCAACCTGCTCTAGTGGAAGGCGTCCCTGTCTGTGGCAGCGGGTTGGAATTGGACGAGCTTTAAGGTCACTTCCAACACAAGCCTTCCTCTGACTGACTGCTGCTTTCCCCCTCTCTTGCAGTAGATGTTAACTGGCACTCTCTGAACTTGCTGTAGTCAGCAAGTATCGACCAGCCATCAAATTGTGCTGCTGTAGCCTGCTTAAGGTCCCTGACACAAGCCAAAGGAGAGATTTCACAGCCCAAACAGGACTTTCAACACCTTGTATCTGCCCTACAAGTGAGAAGAATTAAGTGGGAGACATAAACCCCTCATCAAACCCTCTAGAAATGACAGAGACACCCTACTTTTTTCCACAGATCCCAATAGCCAAGGTCAGCCTTTAATAAGCTTTAATACACATACTCAACATCAGATGAAAAGAAATTGCTTCGAAAACACACTGGCCACATACTCACTTAAAGGAACTGAGATGAAGTGCTCTGTTTATTAAATAGATTGCATTGCCTCCTTCCCCTGGACTGCTGCAAAGAATCGCAGAATGGTTTGGGTTTGAAAGGACCTTAAGATCATCAAGTTCCAATTCCCTGCCATGGGCAGAGACACCTTCCACTAGACCATGCGCCTCAAAACACATGGATTGGAAAAGGTCGACTAACCCCAAGAAAGCAAAGCAAACCTGTTGCTATAAAACAGATGCAAAGTGTGTTCTCCCCAACATCAGGATGAGGGAATCTGTTGGCACAGCGAGGAGGCACTAACATAGCAAAAGGTCTCCCCCACTTCAATTTTTAGGTATCTCCCTCCTCTTTTTACCTCCCTCTGAATTGCTTGTGGCTTCAATAACAATCTCTGAGGCAAAGAAAATCAAGAAACAAATTCTTTCCTCACACATAATCCCCTTTTCACTGCCAAGTGCCTGACCCCGCTTTGATAATCTCATTTCCTGCAAATCGCAAACGCTGGAAATTTCAGCTTCCCAGAGTGTTAATTGCGGCCCTGCTCCATTGCTAATCAAAAAATGGGCTGTTTTGCATGAAAATGCTGCTCTAATTAATTCTCAGTCATAAAGCACCCCAGTTTTAATAACCCCTCCTTGATTGGATAGCCTTTGAAGAGACGGTGCAGCTAATCCTCTAAAGCACGGAAAACACACGCAGAGGAAATAATAAGTGGGCTTACAAGGTCTGAACTAGATGATTGCATTAATACTGTCACACCACAAAAAAGAGATTCTCTTCCCCTCTCCTCTCTCCCTCCCAAAGCTCAAAGGCAACTGTGATCCTGTGTAGCATAGGGAGACAAAAGCAGCTGCGTGACAGCAGGTTCATAACATCTCATCCTTCCCCCTCCTCTGCATATCCAACCTCTTGATTGTTCAAGCAGTTATCCCTCATCCTTGTCTAAAGGGTGTTTCCAAGCGGGACTGTACACTTGTCACAATGTCTCCTTTAAGCAGACAAGAATTCTGTCGCTTTCCCCCACTCCTCATTGCCTCTGACTGACAACATATTATCATACGCAGCTCTAAAAGGTGCTGAACTGCATTTTCATTATCCAAGATGTCAAGACTGGTTCTTGTCATGGGTGAACACAGCTGGCTCCCTCCGGCAGCCCTTTGGTGAATCCAAATGGAACAAGGCACCTGCAGATAAGTGCATTTTCCCTGGACTTGGCCTTACACTGTGGCCTTGTCATAGCAGATACCATTTGTCTCTGCTGCTACTTCTTGGCATTGAAATCTTAATTAGCAGAGCTCCTCTTTGATTTCCTTAATTACTTAAAACCGTATGGTAAGAAATAGTCAGGCTTGGACCGAGAACAGATGAGCAGCGTAGAATCGTAGAATGGTTTGGGTTGGAAGGCGCCTTAAAGCTCATCCACTCCCAACCCCCGGCCACGGGGAGGGACACCTCCCACTAGATCATGTCACCCAAGTCTCTGTCCCACCCAGCCTTCAACACTGCCAGGGCTGGGGTAGCCACAGCTTCCCTGGACACCCTATGCCAGGGCCTCAGCATCCTCACAGGGAGGAACCTGTCAACAATGACAAGTAAGTTATATAAAGAGGAAGATAACACAAAGTCATCCAGAAACTCCCTCATAAATCATAAAACATTTTCAACTAAAAGCCAACATATATACATAGAAAAGTGGTCTTCCTCCTTACTTTTGCTTGAAACCATATTTTCCAGACACCAGTTACATTCCATTTAAAGAAAAAACCCCTCAAGCCCTTGCAGACCATCTCCTTCCTTCCTGCAACGTCCCAGTGACACCCTCTTACCATGTACAGTCCCCCCTGCAGTCTTTGACTTCCTCCCCCAATGGCAAGAAACCACATTTTCTTTTTATTCCCAAGAAATCATAGGTAAAGGCAGCAGTGGAATGAAATAAGGTGCACACACAGGATTCACTCCACCAGCCAGCAAGAAGCATGGTGAAATATAGCAATGGTTCAGCCTACTTTCCAGTGACAATAAGAGTTATCTTCTGGCTGTCCCATCCTCACAACAATTGAGCTGGTGAGCCAATTCCTGCACAAGTGGCAGAGGAATAGATCTTCAAAGCAATAAATGTTTAGAGGCTTTGTGAAAACAGGGAGCTGTGCAGATGGAAGCAGGATAAATGTGCGTCTCCATGGAAGGAGAAGATGCAGTGAGAATATGTTGAGCCTACCAGCCAGGCAGCAACCTGCATCTTTTCTTCCACAGCACGGTGCTGCTTGTTCAGCATGTGCTCCACTTGATCCAGACATGGAACATGCTGCTTTCTCCTTCGGGGGTGGTTCAGGGACATAGGCAGGCACTGGGGGGTGCCAGCAAGAAATGAGTGAGGGGGATGAAGCAGATTTAGACATGGGGAGAAGTGTGGCTAATGAAGGAAAGGTGTTATGGAAGAAAGGAGACACATCTGAGATGAACAAGGCTTCAGTCATGCAGCTACTCATGGAATAAACTTACTTGGTTATAAAATACACCCACATTGTTTAAGATAAGACTATAAAAATAACATCATATTTGAGAAATGTCAGGAGGGCTCCAACAAGGAGAAAGTAAATTCCCCAGCCAGCACATGGCTCTTGGGGAAATAAAGAAAGGAGAGGCTTAACGACAGTCACTATTTGTTTTGTCCAGAAGAAACCACCTCTGACATTGTACTTGTGACAACAACCTAGGGAAACACATCAGGGTTAGCCTGGAAGGAGACACTTCAGTTATGTACTTGCTTTCCCCCTTCTTTTTAATGACAACTGTCAAACAACTTGTGTGTCCAACATCAAGGGGAAAATACACAGCTTCAGTTTGCATCCTCTGATTTCAATGGATTAAGACACAAGAATTCCACCTCTAAATCACTTAAAGCACATCCCCTTCTCCCACTGAGTGATAACGTGTGCCTTACGCACCGCACTATTTCAGTCCTAATGAAAGATGTTAATGACAAAGCATCCCTGATCTTCACACATTTTGAGGCTATTTAAATGGCATTCTTATTTCAAAACGCTGGCATGAGCCAAACTTTTATAGGATCTTTCTTTTCCTAATGCATATGTTTTCTTTGAAGATTTCCTCGCAAGCCAGCCTCCTCCTGCTGCCACTGAAAAACCATCCCCATGGATAAGGCTGTCAGGAAGAGCAACTGTGTGGCACTGAGAGAAGAGAGAGTGTCACATGCCTGCTTTAGAGTAACCTGATTGAACAATCAAATGGTATTTCTCTTTGAAAGAGGTAAAAAAAGAAGGAAATATCAAAATGCAGATCTTGCTGTGGTTGGGATTTTGGGAAGATTAATAAGCTACCTACAAGGGAACAGCAGCTTGTAATAGAAAGAGAGGAGAGTACATTTTTAACATCAAATTCAAAAGGAAACTTTGCTTGCTGGTTCAACTGCAATGATTTCTCAGCAAAGTCATCTCATCTATTGTCCCTATTGACTCCCTACTTGGACTTTTTATCACCTATTGCATCACGTTCAAGCTCTTCCAATTCACCCAGAAAGGGCAATATACGCTTGTCCCTATCCACATCATTTCCTGTATTCTTCTTTGTCAGCTCACAGGCTTTGTTCTTTCAGCTCTCTTCTGCATCCTCCCCTCTTGAAAATGCTCACAATCCCCCATTTGTGATAGGTACTGCCTCAAGATTCCTCTGATATCAATAAGGAGTCAAACTTTCATGGAATCTGTAATGAGTTCTGAACCCAGGACACTATTCTGAGCCCAAGGAGCTATGTTAAGAACAGCCCCTCAGTTAAGTCTAACGGCAATAGCATCCACAAAACTCACCTGGAAGAAGACAGAGACCTGGACTCGATGCTGTTCTCTGCTGTGTTTTTAAAGCAACATGGACCATTGGGCAGGTCAGGGTGTGAAGGCAACTGGGAACAACAGAAAGCAACAGGACTCATCCCAAAGAGACCTGAAATTTTTGAGGCAAGTGTCGCAGGCTCCCGGGTGGTCCCATCCCTGCTCCAAGCTTACTGCTCTCACCAGCTTCAAAATCCTTGGCTTTGAATCCCTATTTACCCCAGAAAGTCTGAGACAAATTGCTATTAGCTATGGAAAAGTACTTAAATCCGACTGCCCACTGGTATAACCACAGAATCACAGAGTGGTTTGGGTTGGAAGGGACCTTAAGATCATCCAGTTCCAACCCCCTGCCACAGGCAGGGACGTCTTCCACTAGAGCAGGTTGCTCCGAGCCCCTGTGTCCACCCTGGCCTTGAACAATGCCAGGGATGGGGCAGCCACAGCTTCTCTGGCCACCCTGTGCCAGTGCCTCAGCACCCTCACAGGGAAGAACTTGTGCCCAAGAGCTCATCTCAGTCTCCCCTCTGGCAGGTTAAAGCCATTCCCCTTGGCCTGTCCCTACAGGCCCTTGTCCAAAGCCCCTCTCCAGCTTTCCCGGAGCCCCTTTAGGTACTGGAGGTGCTCTAAGGTCTCCCTTTAAGGAGCCTTAATTTCTCCAGGCGGAGCCAGCATGGCCCTCTCAGTCTGGCTCCATAGAAAAGGCATAAGAGAGTGCTGGTTCAGTGTAACTTCTTCAGAGTTCACAGTATCCTCCTGAACTGCGTAACTTCTTTCAGTAAATCCTGGGCACAAGAGCTTATGAATGATTTTGAAGGTGAAAACCTGAGTCTCAAAAGGTAAAGAGCTGTGAGCTCAACACATTCCAAGTGTGTGTAAATAGTGATACCATCATTCAAAAGACAGGCACCTCACTTTATTTTATTCCTATATGCCGCCAGATCTTTGTGTGGGCACCTGTCCACTTCAGTACATCGTTATCTCAGTTTCTTCTTTCACAGCCCATCCAGAAGTGTCTGAATATTCACCAAAGAGTGAACCAGTATATCCTTAATCATCAATACTAAGGTTATTCTTTTAGAATCACTTAAATTAAGCAATCTGTCCGCAAGAACACTGAAGGCTTCTTTTCATGCTCCTGTGTGTTCAACTTCTCACTGAGGAAAACAAAGTTATAAGAGGAAGAAGAGAACACAGAGTCATCCAAAAACTCCCTAGTAAATCATAAAACAACTCCAACTGAAGGCAACCAAAAATTATCATGGGTAAGATTTCAAAGAGAAATTCTACCCTTGTCCATCACTGGAATATTTAAAGAATATATACTATTATCTTGTTATGATCAGCCCAGTAGAAACCAGAATTGACAATACGGAAGTCCTGCTATACATTATTATGACAGCCTTCAGATCTTCCCTTGATACTGCTCCCAAAGACAAGACTATTGTGAATTAGACCATTCAGGAAGAAAACATGCAATGATGCCATGCTTGGAGGAGAGAACATCCCTGTGTGTACACAACACGATCCACATAAACGAGCAATTTCAAGAGTCCAGCTCCTGAAACTCAACCACTTTCAAATCCTCTGCAACTGTTCAAGTGTCGCACAAAAGACAAAGAACTGGTCCCTTTAGTCCATACAACAGAAACCTGCAACTTCAAATAGGAGATAACCAAGCCCCCAAACTAATCCAGGGCAAGCATCACATTCAGCATGTGATGTAATGAAATCAACTGCAGATAAGGTATCAAACATTAGCTTCAAGTACCCATAAGGAGTGCTCATGGTGAGACTGGCTGCATTTCACCCTCTGCTTTATGATTATCTTTTAAGACCTCAACCCCATCTGAAAATGCTGAGGGGATAAAGAGAAACCCTGCAGCTTCACAACACAGTAAGAATAATAAAGCTTAAAAACTAGAGAGATTTAGACAACCCATATGGCAAAGTAGGGAGATAATAACGCCCCGACATAGTGTGGACAGGATATTCAAGCTTCTGCAAAAGAGAATTATCCAAAGTAGCACAATATCTATTTGTCTACCTTGAAGTTCACCACTTCTGCTGTAGAGCTCCCTTCTCTGCTCACGCAAATAGGCACTCATGCTGATAGCATGGGAGGAGGACTCAAACCTGGAATTAAAGAAAAGAATAAAGCCAGTCAGTTTGCCATCCAAGGAAGCATCCTTATAAGCATCAGGTGCCTCTAAACATAAGGACTTCCTGGGATGTTGGAGCAGAATTATGCAGGCAGAGAAAAGCATGGTTTTCCTATAAACCCCATCACTAACACATCCCATTCTGCCACCCCTGATCAATCCAGCTCTCCAGCAGCCACCCGTGACAAGACACAGCACACAGATGCTCTTCTACTGGGAGCACCCAGGCATTTAAGTAGGAATGGCTCCAAAACCTGGTAAAATCCAAACCAAAGCCATAGGCTAACATCAGCTAGATTGCTAAGTGACCTACACATAAAAATTAAGAGCTAACACTGTCCAGTGAAATAGGGAGCAATAAATTATTAAATATTTATTCTATGGCTCTAATAATCCACAAGAACCAATAAGAGAGGCAGACACAAATATCTTCCAACTGTGGTACCTCCATACTCATTGATAATAAAACACCACAGACTGGGCACCGAACTGGCACCACAAGGTCTCAGGATGCCTCTTGGGCTTGCCATGCCCTGAGCTGGGTGTCCCTGCGACTACAAGTTTCCTGTGGCTAAGGGCCTCGTGCCCGACCTGCCTGAGCTTAGGGCTGGGGACACTCGGCATGGCCAAGGGCTGCTGCCCCTGGCAGGCTCTGCCCAGCAAACACCAGCCCTTTGTGTGCCCAGGCTGGGCGCTGGGCACTGCTGCCACTGGTGCTGGGGACCGGGGAGAGGGGGCAGGTGGTAGGGACAAAGCATCTGCAGATGGCCAAAGTGGACACAAGACTTAGAGGGAAAACATCCTTCATGAATACCAAATTCTTCAACATGAAGACTTCAAGATGTTGATATTGTGCTGTAACACCCATCACACCCTCCCCAGCCCTTCTGCTAAGGAAGAGCTGCTCAGAGGCAACCTGGAAACACAAGCATCCCATCAGAGAAAAGCGACAGGCATTTCTAAGGTTTCTTATGCAACAGTGTTAAGGCTATTACTACTAATGAGGCTTTTCTGCTTTAACTGTGACTGTGAGTGTTAATATTACTGAAAGTGAACTAATAACAGTCTATCAAAATACAACAAACACTTAAGACTTTAATTAAAGGAACAGTGAATTCTTAGCTCTGTGTTTATGATGTGCTCCCTTCTGCCCATAGTGAGATACCAAGCATAATGCTACCATCCTGGCCTCGAGGTCTTCTCCAGGCACCAAGCTCACACGCATCAAGCCAAAGCAAACCACAGCAACAAACCTCTGCCTCCTCGAGACAGCGACTCAGATTATTCCTAAGCCCTGCACTGGCTTTTGCTGCAGGATCTCATCACATTCACTGCTTTCCCACAGACATCAGTTTCTACTTGGCTACCTTTTGGAAGAAAATCATGGAATCACAGAATCCCAGACTAGTTTGGCCTGGAAGGGACCTCAACGCTCATCTAGTTCCAGCCCCTGCCATGGGCAGGGACACCTTCCACTGGAGCAGGGTGCTCCAAGCCCCTGTGTCCAACCTGGCCT
>JAOEHY010015120.1:0-26547 GCA_025447955.1 Psilopsiagon aurifrons
AGGAAAAAAAAACAACACAGCTCCACACCGGCTACCAAGAAGGAGAAAAATGACTGCTACTGCCGAACCCAGGACAGGCATAAAGAAGGTCACTGATTTAATTTAGATTTCTTAGTGGAAACGTGTATTATGGAAAAAGCAATACTCTTGCTTAATAATGATGACAAACATTAGGTTTGTCAACTCCTCTAAAAGTGACAGGTCCTGTACGTTTTGGTGTGAGAGAATGAGTCAAAATGTGCATGTTGCAGGAATCTAAACAGTAGCGTACTCAAAGTGGTGTTCTCGCATAACAGTAATTGTTATTCCAATTTAAACTACCTTGTGTCAAAGCAGACAATTTTATGTTAGTTTTAGAGGATGGGAGAGAGGAAAGAAAGGAGAGAGAAGACTGGTGAGACATCCTGAAGAGTAATTTTTTTTTTGCTATATCTAAAGTAAAATTTGAATTTTAGCTTCCAGAAAGGACTACGTTTAAGACTACACCTGCTTATGTAGGTGTAAATAAATTTGTACTTTAATAAATGTAATGTAATGTAAATTTATGTTTTAAACTCATTTGTTTCTCATAATGGTCTTATATAAGTGCTTACTCAATAAGAGATAGGATGAATACTGGTTTAGCAAACATTGTAACCTTTTTACCATTAATCTCAGATTTTGTTTTCCCTCTTGCTCCCTGTCACTTTCATTCTGTTTTCCCCCACCTGAATCCTAGAGTGCAGTCATCACCTCTGATATGATTGAGATGATTTTCTCCAATAGTCCAGAACAGCAGCTTTCAGCCACCCAGAAGTTCCGAAAGCTTCTTTCTAAAGGTAAGGGCTGAAATCACTTGCAGAAAATAACCAAAATGTCCCTTGCATGTGTTTTCACTTTGGCAGCAATAAAGACTGAGTTTCATACAGAATTTTCTGGCTGAAGCTCTGTTTTGCTTAATGTCAGCTAGGGGTATAGTTCTTTTCTTGTGATTTGCTTGTATAACTATTAAGTGGTGCAGACATGATGTCTACTCTTGGATGTAAGTTTAAATATTGTAGGTGGTGTCTCCATGGCTAAAATATGCTGATATAGTGATGTTTCTCTGCATGTGTGCATGCCAGAGTGATTTCACAGAACTGCTGCTGTGAAGTAGATATGCTGAGTGCATTAGTGTTTTGAGTCATGTTACGTCGTTACCTCAGAATTCAGGGTGGAGTCTTCCTATGGTGGGACATACGAACCCATTGCTTTTCAGTAAAGGTAAAGTAATAGGAAAAGAGCACACTCTTAGAAAAGAGGAGTAGTCAGTGGGAGGTGTCCGGGCCCATGGCAGGGGGGTTGGAATTAGATGATCTTAAGGTCCTTTCCAACCCCAACTGTTCTGTGATTCTGTGATTCTAATTTGTCACTGGATATTATTTTGATGCAGTAATTTGAGAATTTCCCTACAAATAAATGAATGTATCTCACTTGCTCTTTATTTTGCGCAGAACCAAATCCCCCAATAGATGAAGTCATAAGCACACCAGGAGTGGTGGCCAGGTTTGTGGAGTTCCTCAAACGAAAAGAAAACTGTACATTACAGGTATACAAATATAAGTATGTCTTCCTGTATTAGAAAGGCATTTGGTGATGAAAGTAGGTAGAAAAAAAAAGTCAATTATTTTATTAGCTTTACTTCTCTCTCTTTTCACTAGGTTAAAAATGCTATTCTAACTGTGGAATTTCTAGCAAGACCTGTGAGGACAGGACTGAGAGATAGACGTTTTGAGTTGCATTGTGAGATTGCTAGAATGGGCTCTTTCCATTTGATCATGTGACAAAAACAGAGTGAAATTTGAACCTCAATAGATGTAAAGCTATCAAACTAAACTTCAGTGTTTGTCTTTTTTGTTCTAATTGAAAACATTTTAAATCTTTAAAATTATGACTTAGTTTTTTGATTAAATTAAAGGATGTTTGGCAGTAGAATTGGAATCCATAATGATAAACATAGAAACCTTGAAACTTGCTTTGATTCTAGTTAGGAAAAGTTCGCTTCAACAGAACTTTGTTTCACAAAAGGTGGGGAGATCTTATGACTAGCTCGTAATCCAAACTCATTTGATAAATATCGGAAGTGAAGTACAGATTTGAGCAAGAGGAATACGCTATTTGGTCTTAAATTAGATCAAATGGCTCGTATATGGTGTTTCTTCTCCATGTGAGTTTGCGAGTTGTGAGTGGTTCAGCCTGGTGGCATCCATTAGGAAGCCACAGGGCAAGTTCTCAAATATGAATAAGAAAACTCTGTGTTTGAGTGATGACTAATAATCCTGTTATACTGCCTCACAAAACACTGGATACTTACTTCAGAGAAAGTAAAATTACAGGAAAGCCCATACACTTTGTCCTTAAGCTCTGGCCTAAGCGTTTTGATTCAAGTTCTAAATGATGAGCCTTGCAGTTTTGACATTGTATGTTTCTGCTTTATTGCAGCCCATAATCTTTGTGTGTTAGAGCAATATATTTTGGAATCGTTTATTCTGGTCTCATTTTACCAGGAGATAATTCTTTCTGTAGTTCGTCAGGAGGGCAGGATTTTTAAACTGATGTCTTTAATAACTAATAACACTTAAAAATAAAAATTCCTAGGCTTAATTGTGGAATTCTTATTTCATGCCCTTTTCAGGTTTCTCTGTGTTTCCTTATCAGGAGTTGCTTCTATGGTTAAATCCTAAATATAAGTCCTTATTGCTCTTCAGAGATAGTGAGACTTGGAAACTATATCAGGATTTTCACTGGAATACTGCTGGATCAGTATCAGTTTAATAAAATTCATTAGCAATGTCAAAATAGGTCATTTGTAGTGTACAAGTGTCTGTTTTCACTGTTGAATTTTGCCTTTTCATTCATCTTTTAGAAGTCTTTCATTCTCTAGATTCTGAGTGTATCTGATAGGTTTTAGTGTAGTGTCATAATTTTTTGACTGAAAAACATGCAGAAATCTTCCAGACTCTAGATTTCTAGAACCTGTGTTTTCTGAGGTCTGTTATCAGGTAGTGCTAAAATTTACATTTCAGCTTTGCATTTCGTAAGTTGAAATAAACCAACCATACAGTAATAACTCGTGACAGCACTAATGGCCACCAGAGTTTGAGTGTATTTTACCGGAGTTGTAGGGATCTGCCAGATTGTGATCACGAAGCTGGCGGGGTTTTTTTGTTTGTGTGTTTAAATCTTTTTCTTGTTTGTATTTTGTTTTTTATTATTATTGTTATTATTCTTTTTGAATGGCTTTTATCTGCTTTACATTCATCAAGGTCAGTAAGTGTCTCTGCATCTTCAGGAAGATCATTTCTAATTCAGTGATATCTTGTGGGAAGATTCAGGTTTTGTGTGGAAGTTCTTAGTTGGTAAGGAGAGGTAGTAGAACAGACCACAAGCAATAGATTTGCATAGCAAGAAAATAATACTTGAAAAGGCACAGCAAACCTGATCTTGTTCTCATAAGGAACTTCTGCAATCTTGATTTCAAGTGGTATTCGGTCTTAACTGTGATTCTGATACTTACTTTGCAAATTGTCTGTGTTAATTTGTAATATGTCATGCTTTCTCTACACCAGTTCTTTTGGTCTTTATGACATTTGGTCTTCAGTTTTTGGTGTGGTTTGGAAGGCTTCTTGTAAACTGCCTTTTGTACTTTGTTTTTCCAGTTTGAAGCTGCGTGGGTGCTGACAAATATTGCCTCTGGAAATTCCCTTCAGACTCGAATAGTGATCCAAGCAGGAGCTGTCCCCATCTTCATAGAGCTGCTTAGTTCAGAGTTTGAAGATGTGCAGGAACAGGTAAAGATAGAAAATGATGTTGGGTTTTTTTTGTGTGTGTGTCTGGTGGTTTGTGGGGTTTGTGTATTTTTTTACTTCCATCCCCAGGATAGAACAAGGATGTCTTGTAAGAAAGCCTGTAGAGGAAATGGCATTGTCTTTGTACCTAGTATGCGTTAAGATGTAGAAGCAAGTATTTTTCTGGAAATGAGGATTTAAACACCGCTAAGGAGTAATGCATTTTGGTCTCTTAATAGGTTAATATTTTTCTGTGTATTGAAGAATTTAAAAAGCTTTGTTTAAAAAATTGCTTTAGAGATAGAAAGTTCATGTTTATTTTTCTTTCAGTTAAAGCATGAGGGGAAATGATACTTTCTTCTCTACAGAGAAAGTTACAGTTTGTTCTTTACGTTCCTTTTAGAGTAGATGTATATACTTTAAGGCCCAAAGGGCTCAGTGTAAAGCACAGAGCAAACATTTGACTCGGTAATTTCTGCATGAGGTCCATAACTTAATGTTGAACAAAAATGTATTTCAGGCAAATAATCTTGCTTTGAAGGCTTGAGGTGATGAAATATTAGTTGTGTTAACAAATAGAGTTTCAGCTAATATTAATCTTAACTTGAAAGTATGTACCTTTACTGTACAAATTTGACTAGTTTTGGGTCCAGGTATTTTCTTTTATTTCATTGTCCACTCAATCAGGAAGCTGTTTTTTTTTTTTCCTGTAGCTACTTAATTGCCACAAATTAAGCTTTTCTTAAGGCAATGAAATTGAGCTCTGAATTCTCATTATTAGGGTATTTCTGTGAAGGTTGGTTTGGTTTTCGGTGACCCTTTTCTGAGCATTGCTTTGGGTCAGTATCTTTTCATGGTGGTGAAATTATAAGCATTAGATATTCCAGTAGTGCTCTTCCAAGGGCAGTGCTGTTTGCAGAGAGAGTACCTCATTTTCATTTCTACTTGATCCTTCGGTGTGTAAATATCCAAGATACCTTTGTGGATTCTTTGCCTAGAATCTGGCTGCAAGCTCAGGTTAAGCTGATTATCCAGTATGATCCATTGTTCTTTTCAGAGTCACTGGCTCCCAGTCATTGGGTTCAGTTCTCCATCCTGTGTGACCTCTGTTCTCTTGCTAGATGTCTGACCTTGCATTTGGCTGTATTGAGATGCATGATTGAAGGAGTCACAGCTCATAAGCATTGGATTGCTCTGTGTTACTTGTCTGTCTTTCTTACAGCTGCCTAAGAATGCACATACTTAAAGCTGCCTGACTTTTTCTGCAAGGCAGTATTTTTTACCCCTCTCAGGTTCTTATAGCTCTCTAGTTCTTCTACTCTACAACTTTCAGTTTTCATTGGTCTGTCTTGGGCTGAGTTATTTTTGAAAAGGTTTTTAAAGAGAAAATTCAGGTGCTTGAAAAACTGAAATTATATTAAAGGAAATAACATGGGGGAGTTGTCTTTTTGTATTCGTTTTTTTTAAACTTTCTTTGAGGAAATGAGTCTGTTGTTGTAGAAACTAGAAATGGAATAGGCAGCTTGCCAAAATTTCAGGTAAATTCTATGTTCTGCCCTTATGGAAATCCATCCAGACTTAGCTATACGGTAGTTTTTAGATTTTTTGGGGGTTTTTGGGTTGAAATTGATGGCATTAGTTTCCAAATTCAGTGATCACTTCTACAGTGCTGTTCCTGCAGAATGATGAGTGCTTTAAGTGTGGTAAGAGCTGCTCCATTTTTTTTGCTCCTAATGATCTTCAGTGCAAGAGCTAACTTGCTTTTTTATTAGGTGGTTATCATCCCTGCTGATGTTCAGAGAGCAGGTGGGAAGACTGAACCTCTTTAGAATGAGTTGTGCAGCCTTCAGCCTTAACATGTCTGAATTAACAGAAGAGCTTAGAGGCTGCAGTTAAGTAGTTTATCTGTCTCCTTCCCTGTCTGCCTCATAATAAACTGCTGACATGTTAAAGTTCAGATTGCAGGCAGGTGGAGTGGGTTGTAATTGTTGGAAAATACTTCTCTATGCAATTCAGGTGATAAATCCATGATCTCTCTGTTACCAGTAAGCCTGTAAACACTAGTTGCAGATTGCTCTGTAGTAAGGTGTACTAAAGAAGGAAAATGCACCACTGTGAATTGTTACCTACACCTTTTGACAGTGGGTTTCTATGCTGCAGGTCTAGAGATTGTAGCCTTGCTTACAGCTTGGGTTTCATGCAGGCCAACATGAAAAGAATGGGTTTATCCAACAGCTTAACAAACCCAAACATGCCACCATAATATCTACTGAAACAACAATTAAAAGCAATAAGCACTTGAAAGTTAGCTCTTGTACTTCTGCATTGCAGGGTAGCATTAGTACACAATTGCATAGTACTTTCCAGATGACTGTGGTCTCAGTCAGATGTACAGATTGTTGCCCTGGTAACAAATCAGTGGGTAGTAGAGGAGGCTTTTATTTGTCACACTGAGGCCCTGTTTGTTGAAGTTGGCACACATTATAGTGAATGAATGAGGAAAAGGAAGTGATCCTATGATTAAGGTGACTGCAGGTTTCTGAGATATATGTTATGCTGCTTAGTGTCTGATGCTGGACAATTTGCTTGTATTCATTTTCAGTAAGTAGGTACTAGTTCTGTGCGTTTTGAATGCTCACTGTGAAATATTCCTGGTTTGTTTTGTAGTTGCGGACAACTCAGTGCTTTTTCAGGAGACTTTTATAGTTAGGTCTGTGTTTTGGGCGGATCTGGTCTTGGACTTCTCAAGCTGGAAGATACTCAGCCATAATTTTCTCCCCTGTAAAATGATGACACTTACTTTCTTTCACGGTTGTACTCTAAATATGATTATTTGCAAGCAACTCCTGCTACATTTGCAACAAGTTACGAAAATACAGAAAATATATCTACATGTTCAAGGTGGATGGGCTAGAAGCCCTATAACTGTATAGTAAAAGGTGAAGAAAAAAAAGCTATGTTGAAGGATGTGTTTAGTAAGCCATTCTTTGTGCTAAATAGAGTAGTAATTCTATAGAAGAAAATGTTAGTAACTTTGAATGTGTAGCACAGCATAAACAAAACAAAAAAATAGTAGTATTTTAGTTTTATGTGCTTGGCTAATCATTATCCAGTGATTTTTGTCTTGCAGTAAGTCAGTCTTTCAGCCTTGCATCATTGAATTTGTATTATTTCACACTTCCCTTAGCAGTGGTTGAGGAACAAATACATGTTCATCTGATCAGATCATGATTTTCCTAACAATTATTTTTTCAGATTTATAAGTCAGTTTTAATCTAATGTGTTGCACTGCTTCTTTTGCGTGTGCTAGTCTCTGTGTCTATTGTGATTCTAAATCAGCAAGGGTATCTTTATAGCTGTGTTTAATAAACAGCACATGTTTTAATAATAGTATATCTTGCATCTTTTTACAAGATCTGTTTCCCATTAGGCTATGCAGGCTGACATTTAATTACCCTACTGTCCTTTAACTCTTTCATTATTTGCACTGTGTATCAGTCTTATCAGTCTTTCTCTTTGCTCAGTGGTGAAACCATTTGGCATTTGCTTTTCCCATAAAAAAAAATGAGTTTATTACTGAAGCTTCATCTCCATTATTTGTTAAAACCACTTTGGCTACATCTCTCCACCTCTCCCTGTTTCTGGTTTTGTTGTATTGATTTTGAGGTTTGGTCTGTGGCATATGTCCTGGCCTTCTTCCACTTGCTGCAATTTTTTCTTCCAAAAGACATGTAGAAATTTAGATATGCCAGTCTGAAGTTATTTATGTTGAAGGATTTCATCAAAGCCCTTTAGACACGCTTAAGGTTGATCTAGCTTCAGCAATGTCTTAGCTGCAGTTTTTGTCTGAGTTCCCTTGCTGAGGTATTTCAAACTCAGATGTCAGCTTGAGTTTCCTTGATGAACACTGAAATTCCATCAAAAGCCATGCGAGGCGTCATGCTCTCTGTCTGAGATGACTGAGGTTGTCTCATAGTGACAGGTATGTGTCACCATGCTCTGCTAGGCAGCCACTGGCTGGAGTATCCCCAGCTGCCCTGTTCTCCTTTGGGAGCATTTGTGCTTTCAGCTAGAGCAACTAATGTGTTTCTCCCTCAGTATTTTTCTGTTTCTGGTTGTATTGTGGTTCCTTTTGGTAACCATCATTTGATTGGCAGAGATGATTTGTGAGCCTGGTGCTAAAATTCTGTTTGGCTTTTACATCAGAAGTCCTGCTAACTCGGTCTTGGCAATCAAATCAGGAAAAACAATTGAAGCAGGAGTATGAGCTACTTTCTCTGTTTGGGTGGATAAGATGTGAGAAATAAGGAGCTGTGACCAACCCAGCAACTGAAAGAAAGGTGTTTTCTGTGTTGGGGTGCAGTAGAAGTCATCTCCTGGAAATGTGGTCTTCTGGTGTCCTTCCTTCTGGCCACTTACCCAAGCACACTTGTATGCAAGCTAATCTTCAGAGTCTTCACCCCAGCATTAGATACATTTCCCAGATCAGCAGCTAAAAGCAGAGAAAGTGTTGATTTTCACTTTGCAATATGGCTTCTCCAGTAAGGGGCACGAACTGTACGCACTGTAGATGGCTGGTTTGGAATTTGGTCTGAGTATCCAAAGGCCTAATGAAATAATGGCTAAGAGCCTTCAGAATCCAGGGAAAAGTGGAGGGTTGAAGGAAGGCACATGGATTATTCATAAAAGGCACAGTATGGCTAAACAGTACTCTGCAAAACGTGCATTTTACTGTTACTGACTGCAGAAAAAACGCTGGAGTTTAATAATGAGTAAAATAAACTCGAGGTCTGCAACGAGCCCTACTCTGCTCTTAGCAGTGAATGGAAATTTATACAGGTGTGTGAAAATTGACACTGTCAGTTGAAAAGGCAGCATTTACATTTTCAGTTTGCACCAAACTTTGATACCTCAGATGTTGGTTAAAAAGTCACACTCAGAATCTTAAAATTGCAGGTTCCTTCCACCTTCAGGTCTGGATGTAGATATTGGAAAGTACCAAAATGGAATTTTTTAAGAGTCAAATAATTTTTTACGTAATAATAAACTCTGAAATTTAATGGAATTAAATATCAATTTAATTCTGTTGCTATCTAGAAAAGAAGATAAAAATGTTTGGGATATGTGGAAAGAAGCCAAAATGTTATGGTAGGCAAAGTCCATTTGCATCTTGAGTGTACAAAAGAAGCAATGGAAATTGATGAACATTATTCAGACAAACAAAACCTGAAGCAGCTTGTCATTGTTCACATGTTGTCTGTGGGAACCATGACAGGGCTTTGTATTTTTAGCAGTGTCTGATGAGAAGAGTTTAAATGAGGCTGACTTATGTTCCTCACTTGTGTGAAGAGCTGAAGTAATGCCTCAAGGAAAGGCATCTTCCTTGTTGAATGAAACCTTGCATATTTTTTTGAAGATATTTCAATTTCTTTGCATCTTGTATACTATCAGTCATTAGTATTACAAGGATTCATTGCAGCATCCTCTCTTACCAGGCCCTGTGATACCGGGCTACTGGGCCAGACTTCTCTTGCTATAAAAAATTGAGAGTGGCAACAAAGAAAAATGCTATTTGAGTTCTGTGGTCTGAGCTTTTGATGTGAGATTTCCTTTTGCAAAACGAGTCTGTCACTCAGGATCAGAATAGATTCTTGGCTTAAGTGATTATCGCTGTTGTCAACCCTAAAAATAACGTGGCTACAATGGCAGAAGCAAAGTCCCCAGACAAATAAAATACGGCCTCCAGGGGTGTTTTAATGTGTGTAAGGGTGTCCAGGCAAGGAAATTGTATCTTCATAGAAAGTTACCCACATGCTCAGTAAAAGGAAATTACTGATAATTCTAATTTATTTCATCTCTGAATGTTTTTTAGAGGATCCACAAGCTTATTTAGAATCCAGCTGAGATCTTTGATTTATTCAACAGGCTTCTTGTTGCTGCAGAAACGCAAACATTGCAGTGGGCAACAAGTGTGGCTTCTTACAGTTCTAATACAAATGACATTTTGCAGGAGGTGATATATGTTCTGTTTCTAAAGCTGAACTTTTCCTGTCTTATGTGTCTGGAGTCTGTGAGGCCACCAAACCCAAGGTTATACTTTTATTTCAGACAAAATGCAGTCACAACAGTTGGAAAATACCAAGAATTTGAATGGAAAATGATTTTTGTGATGAAGATCAGTTTGGAGGGGGGACATTGTGTAGCAATCATGGAATTGTTGGGGATGGAAAGGACCTCTAAGCTCATCCAGTTCCAACCCCCTGCCATGGGCAGGGACACCTTCCACTAGAGCAGGTTCCTCCAAGCATTGTCCAGCCTGGCCTTGAACACTGCCAGGGATGGAGCATTCACCACTTCTGCCAGCAACCTGTTCCAGTGCTTCACCACCCTCACAGTAAAGAGCTTCTTCCTTACATCTAACCTGAACCTCCCCTGTTTAAGTTTTAACTCATTGCTCCACTTCCTACCACTACAGTCCCTGATGTAAAGTCCTCCTCTGCAAAGTCAGTTTAGCCTTGTGCTGTCTCTGTGGCTGACAGCAGAAGCCTGGAAAACCGCAGGGGAATAAAACAAACTAATCCTTTCCTAGAATAGTCTCCTGGTCTCTTTAACAGCTGGCTGTTTAGGGACTTCTGATCTATCTGTCTGTGGTAATACTGGTACAGAGGAGTCGTTTTATTTTGTATCTAGCAAGCTGACATCCGTATCTACGTTTTGTATATACAAAAGGTTTTAGCTGTATTAATGTTGCAGGATTTGCCAGTGGTATTTTGGGCCTCTGTAGTGGCTGGAGTCTTGTTTTTTTAAAGTAGCATCTTTTTGCCACTGTTTAAAATTGTGTTACGGTAGAAGTCTAATGCAGCAAATCAATTGACATCATATTGATAATGAACAAATAAGTTTATTTCAGGTGATTGGAGAATTTCCCTTAGGTAACAAATCTGGCTTATCCTGTCAATTACTTTAGGGGAATCATTTATTTCAAGCAGAGATGCAGAGAGAAAAACATGTTTATTTTGTGTTGGGAACTTATGTATGTTCAGTTACAGAAATAGTTATGCACTTTAACACATTTTACTGCAAAGAAATTGCGTATTTTGTACACTTCCTTCTGTGACAAAATATTGTCTGTAAATCACATGAAATTCATAAAATGGCTTTGACACTTCCTGTAGACAACTTTTATTTTTTCCTTTGTTATAGCTTTTGTACTAATGGACAGTGATGTTAAAACCACCAGTTGAGCCAAATGTATAAATTAAAACCAGTTAAATCTTCTTATCGTACTACAGAAGATGGATTTCGTGCTTCATTAATTATCTTCTGGCATTTTAGATGTTTTCTTCTCAAAATGCAGGGTTGTATTTGTACTAATGTCCAGGGGAGAAAATAGATGCCCTTACATTTGCCATGCATATGTCTTAATAGGCAACACTGGTTCTGTCTTACATAGTTTTTTTTGAGGAATGTACGCCAATGCCCATCTGAACTCTGATTCTGAATATTGTTTTATCTTGCATATAGATTCTCATTTTCATCTTAATTGGGGTCAGCATTCTTAATGTGACTGTGGAAAAACTGCATGCTTATAATGGCTTCTTAGAAAATACAAATATGGGCTGTTCCACACAAATGTTTTTGGGCAGATACAAACTTGCTTGACCTGAGCTATGAACATCTGGGCTTGAATCAGCTCTGAATGAGGACTGTAGAATTAATATGTTACTAAGCCTGAGGAGGTAAGTTCATCTGTCGTGGACAGAGTAAGGTTATGTCTGCTTGCGAAGTTTTTAGAGACACACATGTTGTTTTGGTATTCCTCTTAAGTCTGTAAATATTTCTGAACCATATAATGAGCTTGGATGTATATATGTAATACTCCACGAGAATGCATTCCCCTTCTATACTTTGTACAGGATCTAACAGTGAAAACAGTGTCTCCCACTCTAATACATGCATTGAACTGGTTGAATTGGAAAAATAAAAGCAATTACTATCCTGTTTTTATATTGCAGGCAGTATGGGCTCTTGGTAACATTGCTGGAGACAGTACTATGTGCAGAGACTACGTATTGGACTGTAATATCTTGCCTCCTTTATTGCAGTAAGTCTCTTTTAACATGTTTTCCAGAATTCTGCTGAGTCTCTATAGGATAAGACTGAAGTTTGTTTTTTGCCTTGAATAATAATAATGATTTTTTTTTTAATTGTGAAGTAATCAGATTTTTTAATGGTAGCTACTGAACTACTTTTTAATGGAGCTGTAAAATGGAAACATGTTTTGGAAGCAGTTAAGATGGAATTGTTTTATTCTACAGGGTAAGTGGATGCCTGGGCTTAATGTAATAGAGTCATAGAATAATGTAAGTTGAAAGGCATCTCTGGAGGTCATCTAGTCAAAGCCTTTCATACTAGGTGAGATCAGATTAGATTGCTTAGCCATTTAACTAGTCAAATTTGGAACATCAAAGGTAGATTCCATAACTGCCTGAGGCAACCTGTTGCAGTATTTGACTATGGCATGATGAAAAGCAACGTTCTTATACCTAATCAGAATTTTCTGTGTTATAATTTGTGACAGTTGCCTCTTGTCCTGTCACTATGCACTCTTTTCTGTATGTACTCATTAAACTGTTAGGCAGCAGTTGTAATCTCGCCTTACACAGTTGTCTCCTAAGGCTGAACAAATCCAGGTCTAACTGATTTCTTCTGCCTGCTAATCATCTTGATGGCTCTCTGCTGAAGGACTATATTATTGCTGCAACAGTGACACCACCTTGTGTTGTCATGTCCAAATTAGGATTATTCAGTCTCTGTCCTTTGAAGACTCTGAGGCAGTGGAATTCTCCAGTGCATTCATAAAGACATTGGTACAGCGTGCACTGGCTATGAGGAAAAGAAACTGAGTTGTTGCAGTTGCAGAAAAACTAGGTCTTGCCTTACTGCATTTCTCCTAGGCTAAAGGGTACTATGACTAGTAAATTTTAAAGTATCAAGAAAATGCTTTGTTTAGAGGCTTCACACTGTGTTTGACTTAATTAACCAACTCCACAGACATCTTTGTCAGTGCTACACATAAGGGGACTCACAGTATCACAGTGGCTGATGCAGCTTTGGTCAAGTGTGATTATCCTAATGTGAGAGGGCAGTTTTGGTATGCAGCTCTCATGAAGATGCCAGTATTATAGTTCATCACATAGGTGAGCATCCTGTTTTTTTTGGAGCAGAGTTTGAGCCTTGCAGCTGGTGTGTAGATACTACCCCTTAGCAACTGCAGGAAGAGACTGGTTTGGGGTGGTCTGTAGGATTGTGTTACAACAAGAATGCAGCAGGCAAGGCTTTTTTATGCCAGGACTGGAGCCAGTGTGCACAGACAGTCTGTAGACAGTGCTGCTTGTGAGATATGTAACTGTCTTGAATGTTTGGGAAGCCTTTAACATGATTATGCACATTTTCTGAGTCTCTTTTGTTCTCCTTTGCTAGTTAATATATAGAAAAGTGAAAGTGGGGCTGATAGTTTGAGACTGACATAAAACTACAGTTCAGTGTGAGGCATGTTCTCCAACACTACCTGCAGGTCCTTCTATTTAGAGTAATTTTGTCACAGTTTCTGCACCTTTTGGCTGTTAGTCTGCAGCATCAGTATTTAGGCCAATAAATGAACACACTTTCAGTGTAATGGTTATTGCTTTTGTTGGGACACTAGGATTCGTGTGTCTAGCATGTGTATTAGTATCCAGCCATCAAGCACTGTATGATGTATTTTTATAGGAAAGAGAAAAAAATCTAGCTTATTTTGCCCTGCTGTATGTTAAAATCTAGTCCTGAGTTTATTTGAATGATGAACGCAGTTGAACCCTACAGGGTTGCCTGGCTTTGATTTTTCAAAAGCAAAGGTTGGAATTTTTTATTGGTTTGTTTTAGATTGCTTTCGAAACAGAACCGTCTCACTATGACGCGAAATGCTGTATGGGCCCTATCCAACCTCTGCAGAGGGAAAAACCCTCCTCCAGATTTTGCCAAGGTAAGAGAGGTTTGAAAGGAAATGTGTTGTGAGGTGGTGGTAACCAAATAAGCAATGAAGGTGGTAAAACTTGAACTAAATAGCTGAAGTATTTCAGGATTCCTCTAAAACAATATATGGGCTTCTTACACATGCACTTATTGAATGTGTTTAGTCCTGTCAGCAGATACTCCTAACTGCTGTTTGAATGTAGCTGCCTCCTAGGTTTTTGTTACTGTTCTTGTACGGAAAGATGACCATCCCACAGGAGAGCAAAACTGTGCATCTTGGCTGCTGTAGTACAAAGTATGGAACATCTTAGCAGACAACTATGAGCTTAAGTTGCTGGATGTACTGTCGAGGCCATAAAACTTTCATAGTGTTTTCTGCTGACATGCTGTTCTGTACTTGTGTGGCTAGAGCCCTGCTACCTAGGTCTAAGATTTTTGGAGTATTGAACCTCAAATGACAGTGCCTAGTCCTATAATGTCAGTTACCTTTGTATGTGACATTTTACTAGATCTTCTGGCCCTTTTAATTGCTCAGTTTATGTATCTCTTAATGTCTTACAGGTTTCACCTTGTCTTAGTGTGCTCTCCTGGCTGCTCTTTGTCAACGATACAGATGTATTAGCTGATGCCTGCTGGGCTTTGTCCTACTTGTCTGATGGCCCCAATGATAAAATCCAGGCTGTGATTGATGCAGGAGTCTGCAGGAGACTCGTGGAGTTGCTGATGTAAGAAATTTGTTCTGGGCAAATTTCTATCTACTGTAGCAATTACTATCTACTCCTTTTCCCAAAATCAAGGTTCCAGCAGTAGGAAGTTTAATTAGATACGTCTTGAAAGCAAAGCAAGTATTTGAGTTTTGATTTTACCGATGTTCAGTCATCTTTACATATCATGAGTAACAGAAACAATGGGACTTTTCTTGTACTAGTTTTGCTGTTCCTTAAGAGATTTCTTTTCCTGCACCTCAATCTCATTCTCTAGCTTTGTGCTGGCTACATTAAGTGTGTCTCACAGCTACTGTGGGTTAACTTTTTCCCTCCCAAAGATGCCTATACTCTGAAGCACTTTATTGTTTTGATCTCATATTTTATCTTTATGCTGCTGAATGATGTCTAAAAGCCTAGATATTTAGAAACCCTAGAAAGACTTGCTATTAGTTTAAAATCAGAGAGTGTTTTGATTTATACAGTGAGAATTAAGTCAGTTTTAGCAGGGAAGTTTTCTCCTGGCTGATGCATGTTTCTTATTTGAGAATGTAAAGATGGAGATGCTTCAGAATGCTTAACACTTAGATATTTCCTTGGTAATTTAGGCACAATGACTACAAAGTTGTATCTCCTGCCTTACGAGCTGTTGGGAACATTGTCACAGGCGATGATATCCAGACACAGGTATGAATTCAATTTCTGTTGTGTTGTACTGCAGTTCATCTTTGTTTGTTGTGATAACCTGTTCACAAGCACCTCCTCTTGTTCCTTTTGATGTTTGAATGAGAAGGATTGGTGACACTAGTTGCCTCAAAACAGGTGGTGGTCGTGAAACAAATCCAAACAAAAAAGCCCACAGTGCCCAAAGGGGAGTGGTGCACAATACGACTGTGCACTGCCCACTGACCAGTTCCCAGCCTGTCCCCGAGCACCAGTTGGCCCCTTCCAGATAACTCTCCCCAGTTTCTATACTGGGCATGACGTGCTGTGGTATGGAATACCCCTTTGGTTAGTTCAGGTCAGGTGTCCTGTCTGTGTTTCCTGCCGGCTTCTCATGCCCCTTCTCACTGTCAGAGCATGAGAGACTGAAAAGTCCTTGATCATCGGGGTAAAGCTACTTAGCAACAACTAAACCATTGGTGTGTTACCAGCATTGTTCCCAGGCTAATGCCAAAACACAGCACTGCACCAGCTACTAGAAGGAAAACTAACTATTCCAGCCAAAATCAGGAGAATTCATGTCACTGGACACAACACTGGCAACAGTCTGCCCCACTGTGCTGGCCGATGTGTAAAACAGGTGTTGGAGCTTCCAAGTATATAAAAATCAGAACACAAGGCAACAGGACAATACCATTACCTGATTTTGGTTTGGTCATGATGGGTTTAGTATCTTCTGATGGTCGCGCTGAAATCAGAGTGAAGTCGTGATGTCCTATCTGAATAACTCGGTTGTTTTGCTCATTTTCTTTCCTGCAAACGTTTGTTTCTTAGTTCTTGCTGTGTTTTTTGTTTTGTGGTTTTGGTGGTGGGTGGTGTTTTGATTTTCCTTGTTAACTTTTTGGGGATCATGTGATGGGAGATGCTTTTTAGATTTTGAAGACATTGTGTTCCTTGTTCTTGTGATTCTTTATTTGAAATTTCCTCTAAGGTGTGGTTGTTTGGTTTGTTTTTCTTTTGTGTTCAGGTAATTCTGAATTGCTCAGCCCTGCAGAGTTTACTGCACTTGCTAAGCAGCCCAAAAGAATCTATCAAAAAAGAAGCATGCTGGACAATATCTAATATAACAGCTGGAAACAGAGCCCAGATCCAGGTAACTTTTACAGCTATGATCAGTAACCTTTGTCTTGCAGGCTAGAAGAAACTGGGTTTTGTGTATAAAGTTCATATTTGTGTATATACACAGATACATAATTACATATTAGCGGAAGTGTGTTATCAGCTGTGTGCATAATTAGAATATTTCAATGGTCCAGTTATGTCTCAAATTCAAATGATTTAATAATATACACATTTACAGACTATAAGAAGGTAGACAGCCATCTTAAATAGTCATCCTCATGCATTTGACAATCACTTTGACAATCACTAAGATAAATATTCTCAAGTACAGAAAGAGGAAGCTACAAACTTCGCAAATCTAATAACTTTACATGGTCCTTGATTTCACTACAGGATACAGACACCTACATTGTAAAATACCTTTATTCCTCTTTATATTTTCTTATAATTCCTGATACAGGCAGTTGTGCTTAGCCAAGTCTGAAATTGCTACTTATTAAAACTGAATAACAGTGGAAGATATCTAGCGTGTTGCATTGGGATTTATCCTTTCTGATTATATCCTTCAGGTGACAGTACACAGAAGCAAATAAAGTTTTGCTCCCTTATGTCAGTCTTTACCATTAGGTTTCCAAAAGACCACATCTTTGTTCTGAGTCTGGAGTTAGTGTCAACCATCAGGAAGAATTCTCAGGACTTGTCTCCAGATGGTATAAATGAGTGATTGACCATCTCTTTCCCAGAGGAAAGTTTTTGTGGGCTAGATAAAAAAGAAGCTACTAAATACATTGTTTTCTCTGGATATGTCTGTCATTTTTATACAGCTATACTAGGGGAATTTTTTGCTTGGATTTCAAGGGCAATGCCTCATTCCTTCTCTTCTTGAGCAGTAATGGAAAACCAGATGGTAGTGAAACCTGGCTTTAGCTGATAAATACAGAAGGTTCCCATCAAGACAGTTGAATCAAAGTCTCATGTAAATAAAATAATCCTTCTGAATTTAGGTTTCTCAGTGCTCTTCTCCCTCGCTGGACACAGTATTTTCAGAGCTTGCAGAGATGCGTGGAAGTCCACTTGGATGTGCCTATTCTTTGAGAAATAATTAGCAAGTATTAGGCATTAGAAATACTTATCTCACTCATTAGTAACCAGGCAGAAAAAATGCGTGTTCACACAGAAAGTAAACCAAGTCCTATAACACACTGCAGCAGTGGCCAAGAGTACTGCTTTCCTCCATATACTTCTCCTTGCAAGGCAGCTTGCTTCTTGCAAGTCTTAGATCTGGTGACTCTGGATTATTCCTTCTCTATGATGAGAATTAGCATGAAGTACTTAACCCTCTTCACCCAAAGGATGGAGTTCTTGGTTTTGTTTTAGCGGAAAGCCTGCAGATGGTAAAAAGGCTGCATGTTTTTCCTGACTAAAAAGTGTATTATATCCTTTGCAGGTGGCATTTGCAATCTTTTGGTTATCTGTGCTTCTATACAAAGAATATCCAGCTGCTGAAGGAACAGTGTAAAGCTTTAATACTTTGAATGAGGTCTTCATCTCAGAAAGCATAGGAAATAATACTTTGGTGGAAGATAACTCCTAAGTGTCCTGGTTTTAAGAGTTAAATGCTTATCTAATCTCAGAGATGCTTATGTTAGGAAATGAGTAAGCAAGAAAACAAAGAGGGAGAGCTGTGTAGGTCCTTCTTGGCTAATGTAAAGGTGTGACTAAGATGGAAGTAGAACTGTGAGCAAAGAAACCTCCTACAGTTGCATTTGCTCCTGCTTCCTCAGTCAGGATTTTACTTTTGCCATGTTTGCTGTCAGATACAGAGAACAATGTGGTTTCTTAATGTAGCCTTGGGAGAGCTCCAAGAACTTTGATTATTCCTTTATTGTGGCTTGTGTGCTAGTGTGGATTAGCTGCATTTCAAACCGTAAGTGCTGTGTAAAATCAGCAACTGTACCACTGTTTTTGTACCTCAGCTGTTTTATTGCTGTGCAATTAGCGGTGTAGAGAAGGTGGCTACTACTGCTTATACTGAGGTAAAAATGGTTTTGCCTTTGCTTTCCTTGCAGTGAAGAATCTTTTGGCTGCTTTTATGCTGCTACCACCTTAGAAATAAGGAGGAGCAGTATTTTCTTTCTAGAAGGCCATTTCTGCTTTTCCTGGGAAGTCTTAGTATATTCTGAGGAACATTTTAGCCCAATATATTTTCTCAACTTTGTGTTTTTACTTGTCTATTAGAGTCGCTTCAGGATGCAGAACTGTATAGAAATATTGGAGACTTAAAAAAACCAAGAGCTTGACAAAATCGGATATCCATAGAAGTAATTGCAGAAAAAATTATGTATCAGAGGTGGCAAAGTTTGTTGTTTGAGCATTTTTTCAAAACTTCAGGACCTCTGTTTTCCTATTCTTGTTCTACTGAAGATACAGTTGTGAAGAGTCCCTGAGGTAACTTAAATTCTAGTGCACCAGAAGCTATTTCAATAGTGTATTCACTTCTGTGACTTCTGTGTAAGTGTCCACTGTACCTCATCTTCAAATGAAGCAGTAAGTGTCTGTCCTTGTTTGCACAGTGTTCTTACACCTGGTATCCACTCTACAGGCATGTAGAAGTAAGACTTTAGGCTGAGAGTCTTAACTATACCCTTGGTATTCCAGTGTCTTCTAAACTGTTGTCATTATGCCTTTATTTGGAAACAAGGATAAAATAACCTCTCCTTTGTTGAAACAAAATTGGCCTAATCTAGCTAAAAAAACCCAACCAAAACCAAACCTGAAAATATTGTTAGGTACTTCTCTGCATGTTCAGTAGTTTCAAAATGGTTTGGGGTGCCCTATCACCAGTTTAGGTGATAGGGCACCATGTGCCCTTTCTACTGAGAGCAGATTAGAATTCCTTTGTGACTTGGAAAGGTCATGTGGGAAGGTAGGGAGAGGGAAATTGATGCTAAAAGCCATTAATGTTGCACCTTCATTTCTAGAAGGTGATTCTTCAGAAGTATAAAACCCTTAACTGCATAGAAAAGTTGTTGTGGTTGTGTGAGTAGAAGCTTGCTTTCTCAGGGTTCTTGCATCAGGAAGAGCACATAGTATCAACCAAATCACCCAAAATGCATGTAGATTTAAAAGAATCCAGTTTAAAGCAACCTTAGGATATGTCACATACAAGGTTGGAAGCATGTTGATGCATTACTTGAGTCCAGGGAAAAAAACTGGGAGAGGCAGCTTCCCAGAATGATACCTATGCTTCATTTAAGAATTTCTCAGGCTGCATTCAGAGTAACTTAAACTGCCTTTGAACTCTTGAGTGCGCACATGCTATATAGCAAAACACTGTCATAAGTGCATGCCTGATTTAATCTAGAATGGCATTAATAAAAATGAGATTAAAAACGTGGGCTTTATCCTGAGCAGGCGATAACTGTCCTGGTAGTTCTGACATACTGTGAATCATGTCCATCATGTCTATCATGAGGCTTAGATTTTTGGACCTGCAAGAGGGCTGTTTGAGGAAAGTTGTGAAGTAAAAGACATTGGAGAATGTTTACAACATGCTTGATGAGAGATCTTGAGGCTGCTCTTTCTTGGAAGTACAATTAGCAATTGCAAGTATAATTGCAATGATTATGTTGTGTTGAAAGGAAACTCTTATTGCAGATGTGTAACAAATTCCAGAATAGCTTTTAATTCTTTTAGTTTCTAGTTTCAACCTGGAAAATGTTGTGTGAGATACAAGGTGTGGTAAAACCTTTCAGCTCCAGAGCTGTTATGTCTGCTCTTCTCTGAGGTGTTACTTCAGACAACTCTTACTCAGTGTTTAAATCATGGTAAACATTTAAGCTGAAAAGCACTTCAAAATAATTTCTGAAGTTGGAAGATGCCATTTGGTAAAGTGCTTTTCAAACATAGTTGTATGCTAAAATGGAGAATAGAAGCCTAGTCTCTTCTTAATAGCTGTGAGGACAAAGGATAATTCCCATCTGGGAAGCATATCTGATTTAACTAATTTAATTTCATCTTTGAGGGTTTTTTTTTTCTTTCTCTAAATTAATTTCACATTGGGATGAACTAAAACATTTTTTTTCTTGAGAATTGATCTTCCTTGCAGAAGGAATTCTAAAATACTAGATGTAGCTCTATACTAAATAATTGATTTTTCCTTTCTTCCCAGCCCTTCCCTGTTGCTCTATAGTTCCTACTAGAGGTCATAGATTGGAGCAGGATCTGTTCCAGTCTCCATGATACTCACTGGATTTTGAACATAGAATCATGCACAGTCTTTAGCCAAAGATCAGAGAAGAATGATGTCAGTACGTGGTAATTTTTCTTCCTGAATATCTGCCTGGCTTAGTAGCCACGTTATGGTCAGTTACCAGCTGATCTAACTGGTGGGTTGCTGCTCCAGGGCAGTTTGAATGTTAGAATAGCATGGAAACTCTGGGTAGTGCTCAAGCCACAATCTAGCAATCCTTTCCACACAGCAAGAAAGAAAAACCGAACCTATTAGCTATTTTCACCTAACCAATATTAACAGACAGAGCTATATTTAGTGTTGTTTAAGATTGCATTGGGTTACACTCCCTGCATCCACCCACTCTGAAGTATAGAAATATAAAGTTAGAGGGAAGGACTTCTATATTCATTTCCACTTCCATACTGCCTACAATGCTGTTTGGTAGCACACTCCAAAGGCTTTCACTGCCATTTCTGAAAGATAAGGCAGCAGCCTATTGTCATTAGACTTGCACTCAAACACAATCAAGTAAACGCTAGTGTTAAGGTAATGTAAGTTAAGATGCATGAAATGTGTGAAAGTAAGTGCTAAACTTTAATAATCCTATATTAAAGCATAGGAGGTGTGGGGTTTTTTTCTCTCCACCAGAGGTGGAAGTGAAAGCCTTACAGAGTGTGTTATCAACAGTGCCTAGGCAACAGAAAAGTGTGGTGGAATACAGCAGTCTTTCCCCTCTTTATTTCTGTGCATTTAAGGTTTGGGTTGGATGTGTATATCCTGATGCAGTCATGATTGTCACTAAGTATAGTTTTTGTTTGTTAATTTCCTAGTTTGTATACAGCTTTGCTGTACTTCAGTGGATAGCTTCCCCAGTCAGGGAGAAGGGGAACTACATCTTCCTGGGAGTCAGAAGGACAACTGCACAACTGAAGCTAAATCCTGACTGTCGGCCCTTCTGAAGGGGGTCACAACCCGTTGAAAAGCTATGAAAGGCAGTACATCAGACACAATCTTCCATATCTGACAGTGAAGACATCATAGGAGTTCTCTCCTGTTGACAGGTTAAGAAACTTATAACTTCTTTTCTAATATACCTTAAATTCTCACAAGAACATTGGGAAACCTGAGTATGGTTAGGTATGGTAGCAACAGGATCTATGCCATGTTTTTACTCCTTTCGAGTTTCCTGTCCTTGCTGAAACGTGACATGGGCCAGCACAGCAAATGATACATTGCCTGTTGGTTTTAAAAACCCTGTAATGAAGCATATTTTTACAAATTGGAGTAAAGATACAAGCAAAGAATCATCAGAGGCTCTTTTCCAAGAAGACCACAGTGAAGCTGGGGACATGGAAAAGCAATGATGTGATTCACACAGAGTTGTGCTTTACACCGGCAAACTGTGGATCAAACTACTTAAATATAAAGTGTGTTTGGTTTATGCCATAGTTTGCATGAGTGGTCTGAAATCTTCACATGCTGTTTGTGGTGGCAGGACATCAAAAAGTGTCAGGAGCAATATGTGTCATTGCTGATAAGGTTATATTTTTAGGACCAAGGAAAGTCTCAGTTTTAAGTTCGTGCTTGTACAAAATCTGTTTTGAGGCTTCTACATGTGGTGAATCCCATGCATGATAGCACATTGAGGGCAGCAGAGCTAGATTAACTTTAATTCTTTTGTTCTGCCTGAAAACCTCAGCAGTTCTTTATAGCACAGGCTCTTCCTGTCAGCAGCAGCAACCTAGTGTAAACTGTCTAGAAATTTGCTTTATACATGGTTTGGAGTATCTAGGCTTAGGTGTCTGTGTCAACAGCATAAAAGTCCATTAGAACTGAGATCTGAAATGCTTTCCTCCTGCCTCTCAAATGGCAGTGGTTTTGTACTCATGCCATCATGTTTTAAATAGCTTTGGCTTACAAGTATTTGTTATGTTACTTAAAGCAGTCGTGAATTGAATCAATAAAAAGGGAACTGGAACACAAGTAACTGAGAAGCCTCTATGGCCTGAAATTTCTAGCCAGGAGGAGGAGTTCAACGCAGTAGGGGCTGTATCACCCCTGCCAAATAGGGTGGTGACTAACCTTGAGTTGTTAAAGGTAACGAGACAGTTTGCAGGAGCAGGAAAACAGTCATGCTCTGAGACTTCTTTGCTTTCACATTTATGTGAAAAATCATATGTAGACAGCACTTGCATACTATTGCATGTGTATTGTTGCATACCTTAAGTGGTTTATTTATGGGAACCAGTAAAAGGAGAAGCAAGTTCACTTGGTATTGACCAGCTCAAAATACTAATTTAATATACTGCTGTTGAAGATCTGCTCTCTAATAGTAGCTACAGTGTATTTAGTTTGGACATCCTTGCAGATGTAATAAAACTCTGGTAATTGACTTTTCTCTAGCTTCACTCTTTAAAAATCAAATCCTGTAAAGTAATGAAGATTAAAATAAGGATAGAATGTTTCCAAGAGTCAGGCAACCCTCTTGGAGGGTCATAGCACAGGGATATCGTATATTTATAACAAAGACAAAAAAGTTGACACTTCAGAAGTGAGGGCCATATGTGCTGAAGGACTGAGCATTGCAATTCAGTTCCATTTCAAATTAAATTTGAAAATTCAGATTTCAATGAAAATTCAATTTCAGTTTTCTGAAAGACTTGTAGTTACAAAGTGGACTCAGTTCCAACTAATATGAATGAATGCAGTTGGGCAAAAATTTCAGTGTTTAATGTATTAAAGGATGGGCTTTAGATTGCCTGTTACGCAGAAAAGAGATTTCTAATGTGTTGTCAAGATACCATCTTGGTGCCTCAAAGTAGCAGCCTAAAACCAACGTGAATATTAGAAATGGTCAGGAAAGGGATTAAAAGATCAAAAGGGGAATCCTTGTTCTTGTTCTGGAATAAATCTTCACTTTATGTAGATCTGTCTTCAAAGGATATGCTAGGAGTGGAGTTGTAAGGAGGGACTATAAAACATCAGCTGGATTCTGTATGAGGAATAACTTTGTATTCTATGAGACAAGCAAAGGGAGATGTGGCAGAATGCTGTAGAAACACAAGGGGCATCTGAGAAGGTGAATGAGGAATGATTGTTTTTTTTCTGAGCAAAATCCTTAAAGGAAGAGACATGGAAGAAATTCAAGAGGTGCTGCCTTTAGTTAGGACATGCGAACACTTATCTTCTCATCCAGGTGTAGTCTAACTGGAACACACTGCTGCAACTGTAAATACATAAAAAAGGAGAAAAAGAAAAGTAAACATGACTAGAGTTTACACTTTCCTGTGCATCTGCTTTAGATTGCTCTTGGAAGGAAGATGTTAGTATGCTTTGTTCTTACATGCACTCACAAGAGTAATTTGGATTGAAAAATCCATATATAAAACTGCTAAAATTATATAGGTTTTGGAATTACTTTACTTTTTGGTTACCCTCTTGGCCTGCTGTTATACTCCTTGAAAAATTCCAGTCATGTTTAGAGTGTTAGAATGCATCAGCTGCTCAAAAAGAATGTTTAAACATCCTTTGCTTTATGGCATGTGTGAGGCAGTTGCCCTCTATTTTTGTGAGTGGCCAAGGCACTTTTCATTTTCCAAGGAATAGCGGAACATTTGAAGAGGTGACAAAGTCTGAGATCAGTTTGTACATCAGCCCTTAGTTTACAGCCTGAGCTTTTTTCTTTTCATTTGCTTTCTATTTCTTTCGCATCTTGAGAGTTCTTGTTGAACTGAAATCTCTTAACTGTGTTCCTTTTATTTGAAAGCTGTTGCTTGTATTGAGCATTTTATATGCGCTACACAAGTCTTAAACACACTTGCACATGAGAGGCACACATGCTACAGTAATGCTAAAAAAGTAACTGGAATTAACACTTTCTAAATCCTCAGAACTTACAAGCACCTCATCCTGCTTCAGTCCTTTAAGCTTTTGCTCTGCCTGAGGTTTGTTTCCCTTCAAGGAAAAAAACCCCAAAGCCTAGTTTAGTAGTTTACTGGTTTATCACTTAGCTGGAAAGTGGAAGGGAAACATGGCCTATTTCCACAATAACTGTTGCTCCCTCGTAAGATATCACAGAGCTAGAAATCCTTAGGCATTCTAGTTTGCTGTCAGCAGTAGCTGTTGTGGGCAAGGGTGCAAGGCATAGAGTGTAAATAGTAGATGCTGCTAGCACTTCCTCTGTATTAATGCCTATTGTTACCACCCTCGTTGAGCTTAACTGGACTTTTGAAATCTAGTGAAGATACTAAGGTTAAAGCAAACTATTTTCTGACCTAGTTAATGGCTTGGGTTGGTTAGTTGGTTCTTTTGGGTTTGTTTTCTTTTTTCACACATATGAGCTCTGAGTTTCAACTGTTAACAGCCTGCTAGTTGAACAACTTTGCTATACTGCAGAGGGACAATTAAGTCCCTTTAACTGGGACTCATGCTAGGGTGAGGTCGTGACAACACTTCCATTGCATGTCAACCAATAGGAAACATTAAAGTATGGTGATTGATAATCTGCTTCTCTCTTGAGCCACTCTCAGTGAGGCACCTTATGAGATGCTGCTTTCATCTGTTCTGCTTGGGTAAAGACAGTCAACTTCACTGTAGAGCAGAAGGCAAGCAAGGTGCCTGTAGCCTTTTGTACAATAGGATAAGACAGAGATAAATAGAAATATGAAGAATTAGAAATAAGAGCACACACCCAAGAGATGGGAAATTTGGATTCAGTTCCTTCAGAAAAGGTTCAAATGCACATTTCTCCACTCTGAGAGGAGTAATTTTACCCACCAGTCTTTGCATTGAATCAAAGTTCAAAATTGATTGAGCCAGAAGGAAAACAGTAGAAGTTTTTTGTGATTCTCCAGTTGCTGCCCTCCCATTTCTAGTTCCCTTTGTTCTAGAATTCTCCTACTACTTTACAAGCTTAAATTGAAGTATTTTAAGGTAACTGAGTTTCTTCTGGCATTAAGAAGGCTCAAAGCATATTACTGCTTGTCAGCTAAGATATGCTGACCTAGTTCCATGCTATCATGTAACATACTCTGATTTTAGTACTTACTAAAGAAGTTGGTTTTACGAAGACCCTTTTTAAGGAAATGAATTTCATGTGAAAGTTTTATTTTGGGGGGAGGATTTAAGATGTGATAATGAGACTTCTCACTTGTTCTTTGCTGGAATAGTAATATACTAATGCCCTTGCATATCCTATTGTAGATCTGCATCAACTCTTTTAGTAGAGAATGCTTAACATCCCTTAGCACTCTGTTCTTATAAGGGCTTCCACCTCAGCTCTGGACTCACATGAAGTGTAGACTGTGAGGTCTCCTTTTTCCTCTAGCTGATCAGGGCTGAAGTTCACTAGTGAAAACATACATCCCCTCACTCTGTAGATCCATAAGCGTACATACATGTTCACAGATCTGTTGAATACCACTGTGGGCTCTCTGCCCATCTGTTGTCCGTGGCTGGTTTGTAAGCTTTCTTAACTCACTATACCTGACTCCTGTTCACTGGTTAGTTCAGCTTCATTCTTGCTAGCAAACAGATGCACACATTCATCTTGAGCAGCCCTCCACTTGCAGACGCCTTGATTTTTGGCATGGGCCCTCAGTCGGTGCCTGGATCCTGGATCTCCTGCTTGCCACCTAGTCCAGTTTGCAAGTGAATTATGTACACTGTGATCCTTCCCTCCCACCACCACACTTGGGGATGATGTAAATTTCCACATCGCATGGAGCTGATGTCTAGGCATGTTGTCGTGTGACCTACAGTCCCACTACAGCTGACAAGTCAAGATCCTCACTTGACTTCATCCACTGCCCTTTAGGCACACAGGCCCTATGGACTGTGATCCTGCTGCAGTGGCTGATTGCTGGGACCCTCACCTGCTCCAGCTGTAGGGGCCCTTTCACTCAGGGTTTGACACCAGTTGCTGGCCCTGAATTAATCTTTTCCTGGGCACCCCAGAAACATGCTCTCCCTACTTCATGGCCCCTACAGCTACTCATGCTGAGCC
>JAOEHY010015122.1:0-12017 GCA_025447955.1 Psilopsiagon aurifrons
TAAGGACATTTACAATTTCTCTCACAGGTGTACTTAGCATAACTTAGATGGTTATCAGTATATAAAACTATATATTGAGTAACACGTCTTTGGAAACAAGCACAGACTGAGATACCTGTTCTACTGGTAAGCAAGCTTCTCATAATTAATTTTATCATTCTTTTGCTGGGGAAAAAAACCCAAAGATTACTTCAGAAAGCACCCACGGCCTTTTCAAAAGTAGTGTTGTCCAGTTTGAGATGGAATTGGATCTTCACAGTAGCTAGTGCAAAAATCCCTTAAATTCCGACTACCGCATTTTTACTATCCCCATAACTGACCATTTCTGAGAAAGATTATCAGGAACCAATAGAATGGTTTTCTAGCCTTGTTATCCAATTTATCCAATCTTGTGTACACTTGCAGCAGGATACTGCATAACATGCGTTAAGACTTCATTGTTGATTTGTTCACCCTGACTTCAAAAGGAGCAAGTGCAACCCGCTCATAATTGTTAGTTAAAGGAAAGTACATTTACAATTGACTTATCTTGGCTATTATTACTTGCAGTTCTCCTTTACCTCTTTCTTAGGCTGTGATTACACCTGGAGGCAGCTTGTTTGACATTGCACTGCTCACGAGAGGTCAGGATGCCATACTGCTATAATGTAATGGATACTCTCCTGGGTTAAGCAGGAATAAGAAGGGTTAAAAAGAGTAAGCTGCTGGGTTTTTTTCATGAATCAGAATCAAACTCTATGTTACAGGGTCAAATGGAGAAGACTGCCTTAGACATTGCCAGTACTCTGCAGCAAGGTGACAAGGGGCAGGATAATGATAATGTGATTGACAAGGCAGAAGTTAGTGTGACCCACACAGCTAGAAATAATGCTTCTAGCAAAGTGTTATGAGTGCTTTGGAAAGTATTAATTCTTGTTGGTCTTTGTGCAAATAGACTGAAGGCATACATCTATTCAAACAAAGCAATGAAGCAGCCATCAGAAATTAAGCTGACTGGTTGTATAGGAGGAAGTGTAGCTGATGTATCTATTCAAGTATGATGTTTTACTCATTTGTATGTTCATTGCCCCAGATTTCCAAGTATAACCAGCAACATAAAACTTTCCTTACAATTAAATTACAAGACCTTTGCAAGAAATTACTCACACACTAGAGGAATTGTAAGTTTTATATGTTTATCGTTGTATTTTTCTTAAAGCCTTTGAAACTTCCGAATGCACAAACCTTTCAGCAGACAATCCGAGTATCATCTGATCCAAATTAAGAGATATCTGATCATTTCCTTGTTCAAGCTAATACCAATGAAGAGACAGCAAATTGTTTGCCCCTGTCCCAGTCCAAGGTTTAGAAATCTCAGGGATCTCATACGCTCACCATCAAGTCTAACAACTTAATAACAGCTGTAACTGCATGTGGAGATAAACCAAAGACGATGAGAAGGTTATTTAATTTATATGACAGCAGTGTAAGGTTTGTTTGTTTGTTTTTTAAATTTTGATATAGAAGCATTCTAACCAAACCCACATGCAAACAAACTTTGAATAGAAGATAGGAATTAGGTTTGATAAACATTTGCTTTCTGTTTCTTCAAATTATGGTACGCTATCTAATCTACCAACCTCAAGAAGCTGGCCTCTTGGCAAGTCTACTTTTACAATGTCTTGTTTAAGATCTCTAAGGCAAAATGATTAAGATAGTTTGGACCAGTGACAAACACATTAATTTTCATAGTGTTGGCTGAATAAGGAAAGGTGAACTGGTGAGCTGACACTCTTCCTCACAAAATCAGAAAGACTTAGATAAAGCATTTCAAACATGGAAATTCTCTAACCTTGAAGCAGGGAAATCATATTTCTTGATATGGCCATTTTCTGAATGTCTTCTTTATCAAGTTTATTCAGCCTAGGAGCAAGGTGTTTATTGTTCTTGGAGAAATTCCAAGGTTGTTTAATGAGCAAGAGTCAAAGGCAAAAGCAAAGGCAACAGCAAAGGCAAGGTGCTTCTGTCTTTGAGAATGCTGCTGTGGTAATGTGCTTATTTCTGTAGCTTATAAAATGCCCTGAAAGCAGAGAGAACTGCCTAAAAATGTAACTTAGTGCTTTGGCTGGAACTGTCCTGATTTCACTGCTGGGCATTCTGCTTTTGAGAGTGCTTGATGTACAGACCCAATATAAAATAAGAGCTTCATTACTTGGCTGCTGTTTGTAAAAATGAAAGCATAAGGTAACAGATGAGTAACTCCAGGTCTAAGGGGAACTGGTGGGGTATGGATACAGCAGATAGCTGACTGCTGTACTTGAAGGAATGATCACCCGGTTCAGTGAGTTCATCAGATTTCCAGACTTATAGTAGAATATGGGTAATAAAAAACTACAGGTGCATGTAATCAGTCCCTCAAGCACTCAATATTTCTGTGAGTGAAAAAAGTGCTTTTAAAAAAACTGTGACATCACTATCTGGTAAAAAAATGAGGCTTCTGCATTTTAGTCAAGCAGAAAGTAACAGACAAACTAACAGACCTTTGAAGATGTAACCATTATATTCAAGGTTGTTATTTATCATATAATGGAAAGACAAACTACACAATCTGCTTTCCTGAAAGACCATGTCAGGAGGCAATAAGAAGGTTCTCATGACTTCAGAAAGAAGAGCTTCACAGTAGCATCATGTGAAAGGTTCATCCTAGCCAGAGACTGTACTTACAGAGCAGACGATGTAGAGATTTATGTGGGCTCAATGGATTGTTATTAGCATTTGAAAATCACACAGTATTTCTAAATAACAGGAACAGAAAATAAAATTTGGATTGATTATGTTGTAGATTGGAAAAAATATACGGATTGTACATTAATGTTCATCAATGCCTACATCCTCAACATAAGTAGAAACATTGAAAGGCAGGTCCTAACATGATTTCTGATGCCTTTAGTGAAACAGATGATTGTTTTTATCAAACATACTTGAAGGATTTATCATATCTAAGATTCAGCTGGTGCCAAAATATGATGCAGGTGAAGATAGATGATGACCACAATAGTCAGTTCTTAAGCATCCCTGCAATTGGAGGTAGTCAGTTGTGGTAATGGTGGGTAAGTTTTCCAGTGAATAAATAAACATTAAAATCAGAAGGGATATTTCACTTCAAGAATATATAAATAACTTTGGTTTTATGCTGCACTAAAAAATAAAAATAGTTGCCATCTGTCTGGAGCAAGTCCAACTGAAGTGAGAAAAATAAGGTCATGTCCAAGATCCACAAGGCTAATCCTTTACATGATTTTGTGTAAATCATCGTGGTTTTAGGCTGATAGGATGATTCAACCATGACAGGGGCATGTTCTGCCATTCTTTACCTCAATATTAGCACTTATGTGAGATTATAGACAGTACATCTGTACTTATCTATGTGTAGCATTTGAGATGTAGATAAATTAGCATAAACTTTTTTAGGGTATAGTTCATCTTAACTAATTTCAGTCATCTCAAAGTTTGTTATCAGAATTCAGCTAGTTTGGAGTGAGTGGCAAGAGTTATAGTTTATAGGTCAAAACATCACCTCTTAAATTTCTTACATGAAATGCCAAAGTGTGGGAGGCATTCATGAGGCAACATACTGAAGTACTGCACTGACATCCATTTGTTTCTCTGTGTTCTTTAGATTTAAGATGTTGAAGCTTAGGCACGTTCAGGCAGAAACAGAGATCATGCCTGAACAAGAAAGGAAGTATAATTAGAAAGATATTTAGTTTTGGGAGAACTTTGCCTTTCATCAGAGGCAAAGATTAGTGAGAAACTAGGCTTTGTACCAGAAACCTTTATGGCATGTCCTTTGTGTCTCTAAAACTCTACTATGAGCAGCAAAATTGGAATAGAGCATGATATGCAATACATGTATATAAAATTTTGTTTCTTTCAGTTCCTCTCCTCATCCTTGCCATGCTGAATAATTGTATCCGAACAAAAGAATATTGACTGCCGTTTTCAAGCAGCTATCTTCATCCATAATATCTTTTTTAAGATAAATTCAGGAAGGATAAAGTAATGAGGAATAGGATAGCATACTCTGCTTCAACACCCCTGTCTCATACCAGTCTTTCTTTGTACACACATAAAAAATGAATTTAGGAAGAATGAAGAATTATATTGAGTCCTAAGGTCCATTCAATCCTTAGTGGCTAAAAGGGTCTAGGAGAGTGTAAGAATATGGCAAGAATGTGGTGATATTCCTCAGAAATCTCTCTCAACAACCAATAATTTGAGTTTCAGTGATTTTCTGAGCCAGAAATTTAGTCTTTAAATGTCATAGGCCTTGATAGATTTTTCTTCCATGAGTCAACTTTGGAATCAATGTACACTTTTGCCATCTCAGTATTCTGCAGCCTAAGAGTACATATTGTGACAAATCGCTTTCATTAATATAAAAGCAGAGTAAAGGTGAATTAAGAAGCTTATAGGAGACTCAGGCTGCTGCAAAACACACTAAATCATATGTGTAGACTGTGTTGTCTGCACTGGATGTGTGCAGTAAATCCTCTGTGCCATATTTCCTGTGAATGTGAATTCCAGTTGGGTGGGACTGTTGTGGTGGGTTTGTCACATCCAGCTCTAAACAGTAGACATCCTGACAGCTGAAGACCCGATGTCTTCATTTATACTGTAATCTGAATCAGAAGTCATAAGATCATACAATCGTTTAGTTTGGAAAGGACATTTAAGGTCATTGTGTTCAACTGTTAATCCAGCACTGACAAGTCCACCACTAACCCATGTTCCTAAGTGCCACATCTACACATCTTTTAAATACCTCCAGGGATGGGGACTCAACCACTTCCCTGGACAGCCTGTTCTGATATTTGACAGCCCTTTCAGTGAAGAAATTTTTCCTAATATCCAACATAAACCTCCCCTGGCACAACTTGAAGCTATTTCCTTTTGTTCTATCACTTGTTACTTGGGAGAAGAGACTGACACCCACCTCACTGCAACATCCTTTCAGGTAGTTGTAGAATGTGATAAGGTTTCCCCTGCGCCTCCTTTTCTCTAGGCTAAACAACCACAGTTCCATCAGCTGCTCCTCATATGTCTTGTGCTCCAGAACATTCACCAGCTTTGTTGTCCTTCTGTGTACACGCTGCAGCACCTCAATGTGTTTCTTGTAGTGAGGGGCTCAAAACTGAACACAGCATTTGAGGTGCAGCCTCAGCAGTGCCAAATACAGGGGAACAATCATTGCCCTGACCCTGCTGGTCACACTATTGCTGATGCAGATGAAGGCCTGTAGCATAGCATGACCCAAATGCAGGACCTGGCACTTAGCCCTATTGAATCTTGTACAACTGGCCTCAGCCAGTCTGTCCAGATCCCTCTGCAGAACCTTCCTACCCTCCAGCAGATCAACACATGTGCCCAACTTGGTGTAATCTGCAAATGTACCATGGGTGCACTCAATCCCTTCATTCAGATAATTGATAAATATATTGAACAGAACTGGCCTTAATACTGAGCCGCGGAGAGCACCACTTGTGACCAGCTGCCAACTGGATTTAACTCCATTCACCACCACTCCTTGGACCTAGCCAGCCACCAAAGCCACGAGCAGCCAGTTTTTCTAGGAGAATGATGTAGGAAATAGTACCAAAGGCTTTACTAAAGTCTAGGTAGACAACATCCACAGCCTTTCCTTCACGTTCTAAGTAGGTCACCTTGTCATGGAAGGAGATCAGTCTAGTCAAGCAGGAGCTGCCTTTATCCATGCTGACTGGGCCTGATCATCTGGTTGTCCTGTGGATTATAATCCCTTCTTATTAACATAAAGTTTTACAGCATACATTTTCTGCCATCTGAAAAGCAAGACATGACAGCTTGGTGTTACAATTATCTGCACCTCTGTATTTTCCCGCCTTTTCAAGGAGGACACAATGCACTGCAAGAAAATTCCAGAAAGTCACACTACAATCAAAGGCAATGACTCAAATTGCATTTGTTTCGAATGTTCACAATCACCAGCAGTTTGGGTAATTTTCCTGTTGTAGCTTTATATTTTAAAAAATATATTTTTCCTAAACACAGTTTATGTCTTGCATCTGAAAACATATGGAAAGACCATATGCTTTCATTTACATAATCCCTTTTGCCATTTTAATCAGTATCAGCCAAGAAGTTTCTGTAAAAATTGAAGATCGCACCCTCCATCACTGAAAGGTTTACTCATCTTTGTTTTTACTGTTGAAAACAGGACTGCAGGCTTCAGGGAATTAATTTATTTAAATTTAACAAATATTCCTTTTTTTTTCACTTTTGTTGCCAACAGCTGGCCATTTGTTTCTAGATAATAGATTTCAAGGATTTAGTGTATCAGTTCTCTCTTCCTGAAGACACCTATAGTTGAAGTTTCTTCACAGAGACTTTAGCGTCATCAAACACCAAAATAATTGGGGTGCATCTTTTGTTGTTAAAAAGCAGTTATTAAAGGAAAAAGTAAACACTTTTGCTTCATTGTCTATGGGTTTATAAAGAAGGTCAGGAAAAAAAAATCCTTTTTTTGAATAAGGTACTTTTCTATATGGGGGCATCTGAGCTTCTGTTGGTTATCTTTTGTGATACGTACAAGTCCTTATTCATTCACCCGATTAATACCATTTTCTTGCACACAACTGTCGAACAAACACTTATCTTCTATAAAAAGTGTCTCTCTTTTGCATAGGCTATCAAGGTATGTCGGAACAAAAAAATCTTCAAGCTGCCCTCTGTCAAACCTGTATTTCTCATATGAAAATAAGCTGGTAATAAGACCACTTCAGAAGACTCATGTAGAAACAAGGCGAGTAGTTACTGTACTTCAGTCTGGCCCTAAGTTCACTCTGAACACCTTCAGCTACTGCATGAGTTTGGCAAGCTCCGGCACTGTCTGAGAGGCCCAGGCTGCTTGGCTGCCTTTCTACTCAGTGTTGCCATCACCATGTCTGTCCCTGCAGGTAGGAGGAGGTTTTCTGTCACTGTCTGAACTTTGCAGTTCAAGGGATCACACACTGAGATCCAAATGCTTTAGTGTGCATGAAGAACCATTTACATGGCTTGTTTTCTGTTTTGCAGCTAATTCTCTTCTGCCTAAGAGGTCACAATACTTTATTTTTAGGAAGAAGCAAAGACCAGCTGTTTTCTGAAATTCAGTATTGCAAGAATACTTCATATTGCAAGGCTCAGCAACTGATCACAGCTTTTTAAGATGAAGGCCATTGATTTTTTATTGCTCTTCTTTATGGGATGCTCTGGACATGGAAGTAGAGATAACCCTGTGACATCATGTAAAACTGCTGGCACTCAAAAGTGGAAGATGACCACATGGAACAAAGGAAAAGAAAGGATGAAGGCTATTTCCATAGCATTTCAAGATACAAACTGTGAAAGAGAAAGGAAAAGTGTTGAGGAACCTTCTGTGCCGTCACTGGACATCATATGTCTGAATTTGCTTTTTATAGTAATCTTTCACTGAGTCCTGAAAAACAGTCAATGGATCTCATTCAGGCTGAGAGACCAGATTTCAGAAATCACCACTGCAAAGTGCTACTCAGTGAGTGGTGCAAAGAGCTGTTAATTTCACCCTTTTTGTTTATTCAGGGCTTTTTCATAAAAATCATTTAGAAGAAGCAATTACCAGTATAAATGAAACCAGAAACAAAGAGTCTCTGGTACAGAGGTACTAGCAGAAATCAAAATATATATTTCTGGAGATGGAGAGGGTGGTACTTACGGACAGGATAGTGTCTAATACTGCCTTCTTCTGCAGTTAATTTATGTAGGTCTGCTGTATGAAGAGATTGCCCTCACAAATATGCTTGGACTTCCTACAGACCATAAAATTCCCAACCAATTGAATGGATCAACCGAAGAATCAAAAAGCAACATTAGACAAGTATAGGCATTTTTCTATATGCATGTATTTCATAACTTATGGGTGCAGAGGATAGGGAAGCAAAAAAAAGAGTTATTACTCTATCGTTAAGCAGTAAAAGCATCAATATTAAATCATGCAGTCTTCTTGAAAGAGGGACCAGACTTGTGGGGTGACTTGCATAAGTACATTTCTGTTACTTTCTGGAATAAAACTTAATAGAATATCATCCTAAGGATTTCAGTTACAGAAAGGACCCAAAAAGTGTTGTCGTTTATGTCCATTCACTTTGCCCATTTTCTCTTGGTGGTCAAAACCTTTACTGAAGGCACAAAATAGGTATGATTTATACGGGTCTCCCTACATGTAATTGATGGGCTACTAATAGTTATTTATCCATTATTATCTACAATTTATGTTTTGGAAGAAATGAATAAATTCAACCAGATAGAAAATTATGAAATTGATTATGTTAAAACTGAAATATGAAATACAAAAAGCCATGACTGAACAGCTGTAAAATACTTTTGTGTTTGTGTGGTCTAAACAAATGAGCAACTTGAGAGTCAGTATTTCTCCTCATGTCCGTCAGTTTCAGAAGATGAATTTTCCTCCCGTTATTTCAAAATTAAGAAATGATTTGTTGGACTGGAAAAATTTACATTTGGCTTGGCTTGGCCATATAGCTGTGGTTAAAACAAATGGCTTGCCAAAAATCAATTTCCTATGTCAGGCCCAGCCAGTATGGACACCAAAAACAGCTCTTGGGGAAATCCAAGTAGTAGTTGATGCATTTATACAGGATTCTGATGGAACCTTAGGGTGAGTAATGTCTCAGAACTTGATGTAGGTTTTCTTGTGAAGGTGGGTTTCCTTTTTTGCAATATACCTTTGCACTGACCTCAGCTGAGAAGACAGCTTTGTAAACCCACCTTTCCTAAATTGAATCTTCCACATATGCGCCTAAGTGTGACTTCATGATCTGATTTGGACCCTAAGTAAACTTATTCTTCAAAGTGTTTTGTCATCAGCAATGATTTGTGATCACACATGCAGCCCTTTTCAACACGCAGCTTCATCTCTTAGTCAAAACAAATGGCAAACCAAAGCTTAAAAATCCTGTCCTGTTTCTCCTTTCACAGTTAAATAAATGCTTGTCTCTTTCTTGGCTTCACAGAACTATCCTGGATTGCACTGCTCCAGCTGCTGAAAGAACAAGAATATTCCAGTTTGCTTTCTCAAGTGGTGTCTCATATCCAAATTCAAAAAGGCAAGTTTTGTGGTCGTAGAAATATCATTCATAATGTCTCTGTGGCCATTTGTCACTAAGGGTACATGTCTTGTTGGATTATGCATTACATTTCCAAAGCAGCTCTAGTAACAAGTTAGTTTTGATAATTCATTCACATGAATTCTACAATACCTGTTTATATTCAGGCAATTCAACTTAATTCAGTTCAATGTAATTGCTGCATATTGGGGAGCAACCTGAAACTTCTCTAAAGACCATGTTGTTCAGACAATAAATCTAGAACCATGGTCTCAAATGTAGCTAAAAGGATCTTGAATATCTTGTATATCCAGGCTTAACTGTGTGCATGACCTTCCTCATTGCTTGTCTTCTGGCCATTTATTTGCAGGCTTTCCAGCAAACATGGACATATAATCATGGGGCACATCTGGGATCACACCAATCCCCCATTTTCATTTGTGGCTCCTCCCTCTGAGTGGTGCAGTCATAGTTTCTCAGCCTGATACCATTGCTTTTCAATTCTTGTATTTTCTTTGCTACAAAAAAATACATTCTTTTTTTTCCCAATTTGGACAAATACTTACACATGTTTTCTGCAATCTTGGTCACATCCTCAGTTACATGTATCTTTGAAGAGTGAAATAGATGTCCCTGGGCTTGTGTTTCCCCACATTCATATGTGTCCATACTTTTACAATGGTCCCATTTCTGCATTTTATCTTCTACTTTCTTGATTCTCATCTGGAGATAATTTAGATCTCTCTAGGCTAACCAGATGATCTCTATGCCAACAGGTGAATATTTAGGAACACCATTCATTTTAATTCCAGCACTAAAGAGATGGCTAGTGAATTTCAAAATCTCAGTTATGCAGACGTCACTGGCTTTTTAGATAGTACCTTAACAAGATGACAAGAAATCTAAGTAAATTTTGTCACCTTTGTGTATTCAGTCTGTTGCATGCCTTCTGCTTCTGTTCTTATTTCTCTCATCCTGTCTGGCACACCAGACTGTTGACATTCACTGATTTACATCATCCATAGTGGTGGCTTAAATAATACTACCAGTTACTTAATACAATATCAAACTTCTTTGTATGTACTCTATGAAGATGAAAGACAAGTACATTGAGCTGTTGAATAGCACTGTGTAAATGCACCATTTACAGTGATACTGTGCTGATCTTCCACAGATAACTGAACTTTTTCAGCATTTCTGAACTTTATCAGCATTTCATCCTCGGGACCTATAAAAGACTTTTTTACAGGTAACCTAAAGGAAAGCTCATGATCAAGCGTTACTAAGCACCATTGGAACTCTGACAGGAGTTGCTATGGTTGCTAGGCAAATGGCACCATACTCCAAATTAAACTATCATAGAGATGAAAGAGATTCACCTAGGATCTGTAACTAAGCTGATTAACAGCTGATACACTAGTCAGTTGTGGTGAAAGTTCATTGGACAGTGTGGGCACTTCAGGATTTCTATATAAACTCAGAGTTCCTAATAGAAATTGTGTCACTAAACTGTGTGCTGACCATTTATTTCAGTATCTCTTTAGCAAGAAGCCTTTGGTTGGTTATGGTGTCTTGTGTAACTGTTAGGACTATACATACATCTACTGCGACATCATTCTCAAACTTACATACAGTGTGTTAGTGATATTCAGCATGTAACTGTTACATACTTTTACCTGAAGGAATATATAGTTTCCTTTGTGATAAAAGTCAGCAACAAAGGTTACTAAACAATTGAAAATGCAATGATCAATGATTCATAGCATTAATATCATCAAAAATATAGTTCTGAAGTTCTTTGGTTTGGAAGTATCCTTTACTGGTTTTAGGAGACACCTTACCTTGGACATAATATTATGGGTGGTTGAATATCTATTAGTCAATTAAAGGAAACAGAACCCTGTTGTTTGTTCAAAGTATTTTATCTGACTAGTGCGGATCCAGTCAAGAAACAGTTTTTCCCTTCTTGAAGTAATGATTTTGCCAAGTTAGTTGAACACCAAGATAGCAATTTCTTAGTTCATAATTTCTCTTGATTATGTGGTACTTGACAACTTTTGTGATATGTGATCAACATTCCACTAACCACTGTTCTTAGGGCTTGGTCTTTATGTAATAAAGTTCATAATGATTTACAATGACTCCTCTAACCTCTGTCTCAACTCCTACCTTTTTCTGCCTGTGCAGTAACTGTTTCTTAATCAGGTAGAATTGTTTTCTCAGCAAAGGGTTGTTACCCTCCTGCATATACTTGTGCTTCAGATGTCCTTGTGCTTTGATGTATCATGTGCTCAACAGTGTCTTAGAAAACACTGCCTAGAGACAGCACAGATTGTTTTGGTGCACTCTTCATTATTGTCTGCTAATGCTTTAATCTTGCCTATTATAACATTAAGTTGGTGCTTTAAACAAACTTTCTCAGCTTCCTTTTCATAAAATTGGGGCAGTGAAACAAGAGCAGAGAAGTTTTTATTACAATGGCTGCTGCTGACTGGTCTATGCTGTGAGAATTGAACTGAGATTGGCACAGACCAGCAGTGCTACTTCAGGCAAACATCAAACAGAATTGTCTCCTTTTTTATTTCTTACGGTGGTAAAATCCGTCAGTTGTAGCAGGCACACGGTCTGATGAGAACTTCCTGTTTGATGAGCCTTTCAGTTGTGTCATGGTTTAAGCCCAGCTGTAACACAGAACCATGTAGCTGCTCACTCACTCTTCCCCTTCCTCACCCTGGCTCCCGGGGTGGGGAGGAGAATCGAAAGAATGTAACTCCCAGAAGTTGAGATAAGAACAGTCCAGTAACTGAGGTATAACACAAACCACTACTGCTACCACCAATAATAATAATGACAAGA
>JAOEHY010015124.1:6541-18208 GCA_025447955.1 Psilopsiagon aurifrons
GAAGGGCAGACTGTTTCAGTGGATAAGGTATTGGCTGGATAGTCAGTTGCATCTTGACGGTAGAGATCAATGGCTCAGTGTCTGGATGGACACCAGTGATAAGTACTGTGTCCTTCAGGGGCCCATAATGGGACCAGTACTATTTAATACCTTTATCAATGACATTGACAGTGTAATTGAGTGCACTGCCAGCAAGTTTGCTGATGACATCAAGCAATGTGGTGCAGTTGACACACCTGAAGGACAGGATGCCATCTAGAGGCTCCTTGACAGGCTTGAGTTGAGAACCTCACATTCACCTCAGGTTCAACGGGGCCAACTGCAGGGTCGGGAAGCTGAGTGAGGAAAACCCCCAGTATCAGTACATGCTAGAGATGAAGGAATTGAGAATACCACAGAGGAGAAGGGCCCAGACGCGCTGGTGGTTGAAAAAGTGGATATGAGCCAGCAATGTGCACTCGAAACCCAGAAACCAACCGTATTTTGTGCTGCATCCAAAGGAATACTACCAGCAGGTAGAAGAATATGATCCTGCCCCTCAACTCTGCTCTTGTGAGACCCCGCCTGCAGTACTGTGTCCAGCTCTGGAGTCCTCACATAGGAAAGATATGGACCTGTTGGAGCGGATCCAGAGGAGGCTGCAAAAAATGCCCAGGGAGCTGGAGCACCTCTGCTGTGGAGACCAGCTGAGAGAGCTGGGGTTGTTCAGCCTGGAGGAGTCTCTCAGAAGACCTTATTGTGGCCTTTCAGTTCTTTAAAGAGGCCTACAGCGAAGATGGGGAGAGACATTTTAGCAGGGCCTGCTGTGACAGGACAAGGGGTAGTGGTTTTAAACTGAAAGAGTGGAGATTCAGGCTGCGTGTGAGTAAATCTTTCTACAGTGAGGGTGGTAAAACACTGGCACAGTTTGCTCAGGGAGGTGGTGGATGCACCACCCCTGGAGACACTCAGGGCCAGGCCGGATGCGGTTCTGGGCAACCTGGTGTAGTTGATGATGTCCTTGCTCATCGCAGGGGGTTCGTTGATGACCTTTGAAGGTCTAACCCAAACTATTCTATCTATACTTGTAAATTAAAGTTATTGTTACAGCACAATACAGCCTCATTTGCTTCTGATCGGTTTTAGTCCAAGTGGCTCAAAAAATCTGCTTCTTTTAAGGAAATCCTGATTCCCTGTGCTCTCTTCCATTCCACTGGTCCTGGCCAAACTTCAAGCTTACAGATTTCAAGTGCTCTATCTTCTCACAGCAGTCAAGAACTGCCACCTTTTCATGCCTAAAATGATAAGGTTTGTGCATAAATGGAAACAAGTAATTTGTGCATGAATGGTAAAACTCGGCCTATTCAGAATACGTCAGAAACATTAACCTGGTACATACAATCAGGGCAAGAAGCTCCAGACTTCTTGCAACAAAAAAAGCTCTGCCTGGGCACTTTAAGTTAAATAATAAAACCTCAACCCTCCTCATTTTATCTCTTCTTGGCCCCAAGCACAAAGAAAGACAAAGACCACATCAAAGCATATTTGGATATCTTGTACCTCTGCTCAGTCAAATTTTAAATTTGAAAAAATAATGGATTCCACTTACCCAATATTGTTTTTTAACTGAAACATATGCAAAAAACCACCCCTCACCCAAAGCCCCAAAACAAACAAAACCAACAAACAGCCCCCCAAAGAAAAAAACCCAAATCAACAAAAAGCCCAGTCACAGGCAGATACCAAGCATGGAAAGCTCTGTTCCAGACTGGTTAAAGTTTAAAAGTCAGGAAAAAAAAAATCAGAGTATCATAAAGTTTGGAAAAAAAGTTTACACGCTCTTAGAACACATACATCAGAGATTCAGTTAGTGAGGTTAGCGTTCCAAAATGTCCCATAATGGCAATATTTCAAAAAACCGCATCCCATGTCCTTCATAATCACCACTTTTTCTGAGTATAATTGTTAGCCACTTCCACTGTGTAAACTGCTCAGATCTGCCAAATAGCCTGCATTCTGATCAAGCACAGGACCAGACTCTAGCCTGTTCTCTCAGACAAACACAAACGACTGTGCTTGCTATCTCTACATTCAAGCTCTCTGAAGTTTTACGTGCCCTTAGCTTTACTTCAGATTTGGGATAAGACTCCATTAAGAAGTACCATATCCTGGCATCACGAGATTGCACTCAGTTTGCATGGCAAAAGTGACTGAAGTCCAATCTTGATACTGCAAGCCGCACCCACTTTCTATCTGTAAAAACCCTCACATAAACAGCAGAGAGGTTTCTTCAGGGATCTGCCCTCACTAGCCACCTCATTTGCGTGTTAAAACTCTTCAGTCCCAGGAGACCTTCACAGTCTGCTACAGTCACCTCACTTACCTGCAAACATTTTACCTTCTCTTGCCCCAAATGCACAATGAATCACTTCGTCCCTTTCTCCCCTTTCCTCACAGTTACCCTGTAAAGCAGCCCTGGTTAGCTTTCTGTGCCCTCTATCTACACTCTGTAGCTGCTAATTTGACAGCTGAACTGTTCTTTCTTCATTTTCATCTCTGAAGCGTAGTTCAGCCCACAGTTACAAAATCTGAGTGTTAACCCAAAGACAAGCAACACTGTGGCTCAGGTCAGAAGTGAAGGGAGAGAAGAATTAAAATTAAGCAACCTATACTTCCAGCTGATTAAGGCTGCTGCATAATAATGACCCTGCTACTATTTCCATTAAAGAAAAACAACTGCATACTTTCTCAGGGCACTGGAGTGCCTACAAACACACAAGAGTAGAGATCAGCAGAATCTAGTATAAGGCAAGTATACAAAACAATTTAATTTGTCTCAGCTTTCCAAATTGCTCATTTTCTTCTCTCCATATGGGAAAACTCCGAAGGAGAAGCTCCATAAGAAGAGGGACAAAACCCCCAATCTTCCAATACTTGTAAAACACACTAAAGTTTCCATGCAGGCTAATGAAGACAGTGTGACAGCCAGTTCAAGTGGAATTACTAATATGATAACAAGTTTCTCCACCTACAAAACAGAATCATGTAAATAACATTTTACCACTAAGATACCTATTTGTGCAAGCACAGACTTAATCACTTAGACATAAGGCATTTAAAGGTATTATTAGGGCACATTAAGGCTTATTAAGGCCTTATTAATACAACATTCTAATGACCCTACGAACTCCAGCAGTGCAGCAATAAGAAGCTGCAGCATCAGTGTTTTCAATTGCAAAATCTAAACATGCAGAAGATGGCAGAATTCTGCCTATAAGCAAGAAGAAACCCCATTATTCAAACCTATTTTTCATGCCACACTAGCTTCCAACACAGTACTTCTCTCTCATTAAAAACAGCACTTTGTATCCCTGCCACCAGACAGCATAAACACCAGATATAGCGCACGAAACGCATGACTTAAGCATACTGATGCAAAGTGAGGCTGAAGTAATGTGACTTCCTCAAAAAAGGCTATGGTCTTATCACTTCATGGGTGATGATCTTGGTTCTCCTCACTTGCATTCTTAGCTTTCAAGTAGCCTCCCCTTTAAGCAGGATATGCAATTCACAAGTGACAAAGCTGACTCTTTAATAAGTTCCCAAAGCAACAAAACCTTTCTACCAACACTGAAGCAAGCAAATTCTGAACTGAATTCAGAACACAAGGCTACCTATAACACAAAGCTACCCATAACACAGCGCCAGCATTAAATGCTATTTACATGCCTCTCCCACAGATAGTCATGCCAAACATTTGTATTCAGTAGTAACAGCTCTCCATTCTGCTATCCTGCATGTGAGCAAAATCACTATTGCTCATGGCAAACTGAGGCTGTGTTTCAGAAATATCAGTTTACCACCAATTTAAAATTGTGACCTAGGCACTGTGAAAGCACTTTAACCAGGTGTACAAAACAGTCTTCTCTGTATTTTACCTCAATATTTGTGTTCTAGTGAGCCAGCTACATCAAATTGTGAGAACTGTGAGAAACAACTTAGCTATGTACTCATTTAGCAACTATTTCTAACTGCAGCTGAAAAAAACCATGACTGTGCTGATTTATAGTCATATTTCACATATTCTGATAGCTTCTTATCTTAACCCTGTTGCCCTTCTGAGATTGAGTATTCCCAGTTTTTGCGGCAGCTTTCCATAGGTCAGTTTATAATTTAAGAAACGTACTAATGGGTCACAAATTACATTCACACTCAAGAGGCATAATCCCATCGGAAATAGTTGTCTAAATGAACTTCACAGCATTGCTACATTGATATGCTGCATTATCCTGCCCTTTGCCAAAGTGAAATGTGGTGTTTTACATGGAGATACAAAGCAGTATTACTATTAAATGCACACTTTAGGTGGATCACTCATTTCTCTCACTTCAAACAATGCTTGAGGACTCCTGAAGAGACTCAAGGAACAGATCAGGTCTCAACCACATAATGTGTAGCCAGAGGTAAAAAAAAAAACCTTTTTTTTCCTCCACCTTTAAGCAGGTACACTTGCAGTTTGACTACCAAAAACTACAAGTTGTTTATGAGATCTCTGCCAAGGTACAAACTGGTTTGTTCCTTTTTATTGTCCTTTTTGTTTTGTAAACTCTTTATCGCCTCTGCTAAGCTGGTTTTAGAAGCCAAGTGCAAGTGCTAGACAAAGAGCTACTGTCTGAAAAGGAACTCACTGTTTGTCTCTGAAGTCTCCTTGCGCAAGGCAAGTGCAGTGTCTTGCACGTGGGGAAGAATAACCTCCACCAGTATGCACCAGTACAGACTAGGGGCTGACGTGCTGGAAGGCAGCTTTATGGAGGAGGACCCAAAGACTTGTCAACAGCAAGCTATGTCCATGAGCCAGCAGCCATGTGCCCTCATGGCCAAGGCAGCCAGTGGTATCCTGGGCTGCTTTAGGAAGAGCACTGACAGCAGGCTGAAGAAGGTGATCCTTCCTCTCTGCTCCATCCTGGTGAGGCCTCACCTGCAGTACTGTGTCCTGCTCTCGGTTCCAAGTATAAGAGAGACATGCAGCTCCTGGAGCGAGTCCTGTGAAGAGCTACCAGAATCATTAAGGGTCTCTCATATGAGGAAAGGCTGAGACAGCTGTGCTTGCTCAGTGTAGAAAAGGGTCAGGGGAATCTGATCAATGTGTGTAAGTAACTGAGGGGAAGGTGTTCGGAGGATACGGACAGACTCTTCTTGGTGGTGCCAGGTGACAGGACAAAAGGCAATGCATGTAAACTAAAACACGTAAGTTCCACCTGAACATGAGGAGTAATTTCTACTGCAAGGGAGACTGAGCACTGGAATAGGCTTCCCAGAGAGGTTGTGGAGTCCCCTTCTCTTAAGACAATTAAGTGTTGTCTGGACACAATCCTCAGTAATATGCTCTGGGTGATCCTACCTGACCAGGGAGGTTGGACTAGGTGACCTCTGGTGGTCCCTTCCAACCTCAAGCAGTCTGTGATCCTGTGAATATAAATGTTTATCTGTTCCTAACAACTTTATCAAGCTAACTCATTTGTTTGTACAGAGACCCACCATGAGCTGGCTCTCCATTTGATCCTGCTACACCATCTCATTCCTCTCAACCTGCACCATACTATGCAATCCTTTCAGGCATGCCCTTTCACAAATACTACTGCCTCTTCCAGGCATAGACTCTGCTTTAGCCTCACCTCCCTGTAGAGGAGGTCTCTGTCCCAGGTACTCAGCACCCACTGTTTTGTTTCATATCCCACCCAGAAGACTAACCATTTCATTATAGATAATTAAATTTACCTGAATTTACAAGATTTTGACCAATTCTACAGATACAGCTACACAGGCACTTGGGAGACACTGCCCCATTTTCTCATCCTTAGTTGCTGCACATTTAGAGTCAAATACTTCCCATTACAAGGACAGCAATGAATCCTTCTCCTGTGATGGCAAACAGAGCTGCTTGTTGGAATATCTGAGTATCTGGTTACTCCTAGTCTATTACAGCTTAAAATCCATACCTCAGGCAACAAGAATTTCAAGGATGTTGCTCCTTGCCCTCTGCAGCACGCAGTACTCACATTCATGTGTCAAGCCATATCAAAATAGAAGGGTACCTATTTTGAAAGCAAAAAACTTTGTATTCTGGGTCTCTAGGCACAGCTGCATTGGTACACACAACACAAATCCTTTACTTTAGTACTATTTTTAGCACTAGCCTCTCAGAAAGCAAAGCATGCAGCAGATATCGTCTGTAAAAGTTCCCAGGGGAAAATGCCGAAGCAAAGAGATGAAGTGGCAATAAGTATCTTCAGAGACTACTACTATTTTTCCAGAATGCTACTATTATTGATAAATATGCATCTGCCTTTATTAATTTCATTGCAGTATGGACAGGAAGCACTACAGATGCTTGTGTCTTCATAAAATGTGCTTCGATTAAAACTGAAGTGAAATTATATAATTATTTTTTTTTTCTTCCCTAGCCAGTATTTCTCCCTATCAGGATGGAGGAAAGGCACTGAATGCTAACAAGAACCAAGAAGGTCAATGGCCGTTTTTAACTCACAGGTTGTATGTCATAGTATAAATATGGCACTGGCACCTGACAATTAGAAGTCAGCATCATCAGCTACAGCCTGCTGCAAACTGCATGGCCGTAAACTCCAACCCATCAGTGATACTGATCAATCACATATATGGTGGCAATTCACTCATTATATTATTCCCATACATTACTTCATCACAGGTGGAATAAGTTGACTTTTCTGGATGGTTTAGTGAAGTAAAAAAATTTTATACTTTATGGCTTCATAACCACATAGCTGTAGTTTCAAAATTACATATTCTAAAAGATAGTAGGTATACTTTGTTCACATGCCAAACCAGGCAAAGAAGAACTGAAAATACTACTGACAAAATTGTTCTCTGTTCAAAGCCACCTTATTGTTTCCATTGAATAATACAGTGTTTTGAAGTGCAGAAACTCTAGGTTAGCTTTGAGCACAAACAAAAGCTGGATTTGAAAGAAAACAGTAAGAAAATTTAAACATTAACATGCCTGCCTCCAAATACCTGTAAAACAAACTGAAAGATACAGTGTAAACACAGGTGACAGATCTGCTTGCTTTTGAGGACTTTGCTTTGCGTCCCCTGGTTTCACTCATTCATGTGTGTTCTTGGAGGAAAGCTCAATCTGACACTTTAAAATCAGAGCCACAGTTTGATTCTGTATGTGATTATCTCACGTTCCTAAAAAGTTCTCTTACTATGGTAAGAATAAAGCATATCATCAATACCACTGCTTGGGTTTTTGCTAGATTCATAAAATGATCCTGAACAAGGACTAAGGAACCATATCATTAAAATGCAGCTGCGTAGAGGATATAAGAATAGGCAGCTATAGAATTAGTATGACTTCAGAGTAGCTTTTTAAAATCAATGATGCAATTAAAAGTGCACCATGAATAGTTTTTCACTGAAGTTTTCCAAGAAAGTAAGGCCTCTAGTACGAAAACACAGGAAGAAGTAATTTATTTTTTCTCGAAGCCCTGAGGAAGCTGCTCCCCAAATTGTTAAGAGATCTGCAGCAAACAAGCTGAAAAACACTATGTGCTCACAATTCCTAGTAGTACTTGGTAGAAAACAAGGCATATCCTATCTAGGCAACTTGCTCAGATCACACCTTCTCAACACCATGCAACTGCCATATATTCTTCCCTTTTGGCAGCAACTACAAAGACAGAGAAATCATTCTCCCTGGCAAGTATCCCACTATTGAACAGATTGAACAGTTTTTGCTAGCATGTAAGTTTAGACACCCGTTGCTCATCACAAGTCACATAAACTTCATCTCACTGCTGAAAAATGGAAACAGAATTACAAGCAAGGCTTCAACCACAGCAGCTATAAACCTTTCAGTCATTCAGCATACAAAGTTACAAATCACCAAAGCTACTAGCATTTTTACAAAGAACTCAACAGTCTTTAATTCAAATATATTTCAGAATCAAAATTGGAGGGAGTGCACTGAAATACCCAGACACTCGTGCGTTACTCTCCACACTTCTAGAGAAGGAATGGTTATTTCTGGTGGCAGTTTGATCAGCACAGAAGACTCCCACAAACAAAAAACTTTTGCTTAGATATTAGCTATGTAGTACATTCAAGAAGTCCTTGTATCAATTTGGCATTTTTCAAGCACTTGGCAGTTGGCCCTTTTACTTACAACACCTTTCTGCCGGCCAAGTATTCAACGAAAAGTCATCTCTTCTAGTCCATAAATATACTGAGAATCCTAAATAGCAGAAATCTACTGTTTGATTCAGGTATTAATGTTAACTTCTCTAAAATAAAAAGCATTATGAAAGCCTTAATTTTCTACTTAGTGATATGACACCTCCTACTGATAGATTTGGGTTGTGCGACTGACTGCTTAGACAGGATACACCTATGAAATTTTAAAAGCATAAAGTCTGAATTATTGAAACACTATCTAGAAAAAACATCACAAATGTCTAAGGATAGAAAGAGAAAGTAAAAGGCTTTAATACATTTCACTATTTTGTGCAGATAATTATTTAACAGACTACAGACAACAATGAAGAAACAAATACAAATATTTCAGCATTTCTCATTTTCTTTTCTCAAGACACTTGGACTTGTACTTTGAGCATGAGTAGCAGTTAAGTAGTTAATCCACTGATACATAACCTAAGCAGAAAATAATTATTTAGTTATACCACTAAATGGTTAATATCATTAGTAGTACAATACCTCTGTGCTGTACCACTAATACCTTCGTGGTTACTGTAGAGATAAATTTGTAATCCAGGTAACTGGAGTACAACAGTAAAACCACAAAATATCCCCAAAGCTGTGTTTAAGAAATATTGCAGATAATAGCTTTAGATTAAACTAGAATTTGTATTCGTTGCTAGCATTGCAATGATGGGCAAAATTGTCTCCAAAATTCAATGTATTAGAAGGAAGATTCTTATATTTTATGATGATTAAACAAAGTACATGACAAGTAGGTACCAAGAAGTAAGATTCAAAACTCTGTAACTGGAGCTTGTTTTCAATGAAAAGTATTAATGAGTGAAGATTTTTTTGGGTTGGAATAGACTGACTGCTTGATACCTCAAGTAATAAACTTGTCTTCCTCATTAAAGTGACTAAACCCAAGAAAGTCTTTACTGAACAGAAATAGCTTGAGCATTACAACCTACTCAAGAGCAACAGAATGCAAATATCTTCTTATGCTTACAGCTGTATTGTAAAAGCTGAACAAAAATGAAGCTTGCATTTTGTTTGCTGGCAGAAAAAAAGAATATTCCATTCACAAGAGTGCATATAACAAAACCAAACATGCAATTACTTGTTTTGAAAACTTTTACTGTAACATAACATTGAGGTCAATAGTAATTCCGCAAAACAAAAGATGTAAACAGGATAGTAATTTCACCTGTATGCATATAGCTTCTCAGATCACTTGAGAGGGGCAAAGAAGGGTGTGGTGTTTCTCAATGATCAAGACGCTTTTAATTGAAATGGGTTTTCATTTAGAAAAAAGCCAACATTACTTTAATCCAGCATTAAGCGAAATACTGTGCTTCTTGCACTGCCTTAACAGACCTCAAAAGCAAAATAACTACCATTAATTTGGCATTCATGTTTACATTTGCTCAATCTTTTAGATTTCACAAAGCTGCTATCCAGTGTTGCCACAAAATACATATTGTAGATCCTAGTAGCACAGGCTACTTCCCATACCAATACTAAGTAGAAAGGAACATGAAGCAGGGCATTACACTACATTGCTGGAACTAGCACACGGTAGAGAATGAACATCTAGAAAAAGTCAACCTACAGTCTAGAGAAGGAACTAATTGTCTGCAGGAGCTGATTTTTGGTTGTGTATTATTTTTCATTTTCTGCATCTGCTAATTTAAAGCAGACATACTTGCTGCTTTCTTTGTTCTGCTGCCTATATTACCTTCTTTGCCCCTCCCCATATACCATACACCAAGCATTATGAATGTAAGCCCAAAATCCCAGACAATCGAGTGAGCAAATTTAGTGTAATGCACTGGTGTGAGATGTGAAACAAGGAAGGGTCTCTCAATCTTCATCAAAGTTCTGTTGTAGGAGAAAGTTGGCAGCCAAGTTTTCATTCTTCTCACAAGCAAAATATGCCTGTATCACAAGTCCTTCAGGAAATCCTAATGCCTTTAACTGAAGAAAAGAAACACATTTAGTAAACACATTTCGTATATTGAGCTTTTTTATATGTCTAGTAACTTGACATGCAACTTTAGCAATTGCTACCTTCCTGAAACAAAAATTGCTGCCTAGCTCAATACATACAGCTTCTTGTGAGTGAAGAATAAGAAGGTGCTGCCTCTGAGCACAGAATTTTCACTTGAAAAAGTGATTTGAATGAGTTTAGTGAAGCAACATAAAATGTACCACTTACTTCGCTGACACAGTCACTAAAAACAGACTTGGGTCACAGTAATGTTAGGAAGTAACAGCACACTGCATTGTTGCAGAAAACTTCAAATACAGCCCATTTAGAACTATTAATTATATGACACACGATTTTTAATACGAATTGCCCGAAACAAAAGTTCCTATCGTGTGGTTACTGGTAGGAAGCTCAACACATGACATTAAGCCATACTTTCAGTTGTTCCAACAGGACTTTCTATAAAACTGACTAAAAATTGAAGATGTAAGAAGTAAGGTGAGAGGAATCTGTTGTTCATAAGTCATAGAATCATAGAATAGTTAGGGTTGGAAAGGACCTTAACATCATCTAGTTCCAACCCCTGCCAAGTGCAGGAACACCTCACACTAAACCATGCCACCCAAGGTGCTGTCCAACGTGGACTTGAACACTGCCAGGGATGGAGCATTCACAACCTCCCTGGACAACCCATTCCAGTGCCTCATCACCCTTACAGTAAAGAATTTCTTCCTCATATCCAAACTAAACTTCCCCTGTGTAAGTTTGAACCCATTACCCCTTGTCCTGTCACCACAGTCCCTAATGAAGAGTCCTTCCCCAGCATCTCTACAGTCCCCCTTCAGATATTGGAAGGCTGCTATGAAGTATCCATGCAGCCTTCTCTTCTCAAGGCTGAACAGCCCCAACTTTCTCATCCTGTCTTCATACGCGAGGTGCTCCAGTGCCATGATCATCCTCGTGACCCTCCTCTGGACTTGTTAAAACAGTTCCATGTCCTTTTTATGTTGAGGACACCAGAACTGCACACAATACTTCAACTGAGGTCTCACGAAAGTAGAGTAGAGAGGCAGGCTCACCTCCCACCACCTCCTGGTCACGCTCCTTTTGATACAGCCCAGGATACGGTTGGCTTTTGGGCTGCAAGCACGCACTGCCGGCTCATGCTCATTTTTCCATCTACCAACACCCCCAAGTCCTTCTCTGCAGGGCTGCTCTGGACCTCTTCTCTGCCCAACCTGTAGCTGTGCCAGGGATTGCTCCCACCCAGCTGTAGGACCTTGCACTTGCCATGGCTGAACTTCACCAGGCTGGCATCAGCCCACCTCACAAGCGTGTCAAGGTCCCTCTGCATGGCATCCCTTCCCTCCAGTGTATCAACCAAACCACCCAGCTTGGTGTCATCGGCAAACTTGCTGAGGGTGCACTCAATCCTACTGTCCATGTCACCAACAAAGATG
>JAOEHY010015126.1:0-25212 GCA_025447955.1 Psilopsiagon aurifrons
CCCCCTCCCCCATCCCCTTTTTATCATTACCATGTCATCATGTCATTCAGTTCCTTGGTTTAAAGTTTAATTGTCAACTTGTGAACTTCAGTGCCTGTGGAAGAAGCAGGATGCATCTTCCGCATCTGCAGAAAAAATGCAATTTCCTCTATATGTGGTGTGTTGCCCCACACCACATATATTTAATAAAAATGCAATATTTATTTCCCAAGAAGATACAAAAATAAGTTGTCTTTAACTCTTTCATTACAATTATGTGTTACAAATTTCAGCCCTTCAGAGCTAGTTCATTGCACAGAAATACTTGTTTTGTTTAAAAAGGTGAAATCTCACTGTGGCACAACTTGTAAGATCAGACTGAAGAAAACGCGTCATTATTTCTGCTATGAAAATTCCTCTACCTAATGGATTTTCATTCAAAGGTACTTCCAAGTTAACAACATATTAGAAAACCAACAAAACCTTAAACACTGGACTAAGGACATTAAAAACTAGGCACACTTTTCTATTCCCTCTCTCCTTCTCTGTACATACAATATAGTTAGGGTTTTCTTTTTAAATAAGCAACCAGTATATACTCATGATTTTTTGAGGTTACTCTTCCGTGATAACAATTTTATTATTATATATTCACCCAAAGACATAAGTAAAAAAAATATTCTGGGGTGAAATTATTCATGTCCTAATTTTTGCCTTAGTTTGGCATGATATTGTTAGCCTCCATTTGAAGGGACCTTACAGCGGAAGCATGAGATGTGTTGAAAGGGCAACCAAGACAGAGCTGTCAGAGCTGCCCAGGTGCAGCTGGGACAGCACACAGGCATTTGTATGAAAGTTGCTTTTGTGTATGTTTGAAGGCTTCGTGTACTTTAAATGGTTTGTTACTGTCAGGAGCATATTCTAGTGGGTTTCTGATACCTAGAACTTCAGGATTCCTGCCTACCAAGTGTGGAAAGGATATTACTGAATGAAGATGTCCTACCCATTCAGGCTATTAGAATCCAAACCAAAGATGAATTACTATTTTGGTCTAACTACCCCCTAGACAGGACATTTCCACATCTCATTCTTTGTTGGTTTTAAAGATTGGAACAAGAATGGCTTCAGATTTCAACTACAGTGTGGAAGAAGAGAAGGGTTTGAGCCATTATGGCAATATTTGAAAGGAGAAAGAGAAGGGAGAGAGTTTTTCCTGTCTGGTCTAGCTTGCAGCCCCTCTTCTCACATGGTATCCAAGCTCAGGGATGACATCACTGCAGTGTGAACCCAGACCTTTCCCTTATTCCCAAATTCTATTACATACAATTCTTACACATAAGATTCCTTCAATTATTTCGGCACTGGCTCTGCACCAATATAAGCACTGGCAAAATTTCAGAAAGTTTTTCAAGGGAATGATTAATTGTATAAATGTTCTGAGATACACAAAAAATATTCACTCATTTGAATTACCCTCTCAGGCTCTTACTGGATGAGATGACATTGCAAAAGTTTATAGAACATCTTGCCTCATTTCAAACAAAAATTCAGGCACATACACATGAGCCAACAGTCAGAAGCAGGCTAAACAGATATTTTTGTCTTTACCTTCCCATATATGACTTTGAACAGCCTGCTGTTGCACTGGCCAGTCTTCATTCTTTTCCATTTATGTGGCCTTTTATGAGTAACTTATGCAGATCCAAGCTTTAGTCTGACACTGAGGATTTGGTAATTCATCCCCATATATACACTTATCACAAAAGGTAAGAATTAGTCTTTATTTTCAGCATTTTTGGGAAGATGATAGTTCTGCTGTATATACCCTGCACACAGTAATCATGTCTGATTAAAATGCACCTTATAAAACTGGTGGATGCACTAGAGAGAAAGCATGGACTTCTTATCCAAACAAGTAATTTTTTAGTCTTATTACTTATCTAGCTTATGCTCCCCAACACTTTAAATCTGAATTGATTTGATACTAGCCAAAAAAAACAAAGTATGGACAACTGAAATTGATAGATACTACTGTAGCTTTTTAAGCGGACCCACCTAGGAGAGATCAGCCCATAAAGTCTGCTTCTTTCTGATTTTCTTTTCTACCATTTTATTTCCATTCTAATGACATAGCCTTTGCTGCTATAAACAAAAAGGTGGTACAAATGCATATTGAAATGCAGCACATAACATTTCTCAGTTCCTCTCAGTGGTGCAGTATTTCAGCAAACTGTCAGAATGTTTAAAACCAGCTACTATTAAGAGCCTCTTGCATTTAGTAGCACAAGGAACAGAAGTAGCTCATTCCACTTAACTCAAAGTCTTACTTCACCCTTATATTCTCTGTTACTTATATCCCGTTACAAAAAGCTTGGGTGCCACTTTAAACATCATTTTGTGGAAAAAAAAAAAGCATCCTACCACCCTCCAAAGTAAATATTTGTACACCTTGGTAGCTAATGGTGCATCAGAACCAACAGGATTTCACCCCCCTCACACACTGTGTTTTGTTTCCTGTTCTCATTAAAATACCTCTTAATGAAAATGTCATTGGCATGTCACATCATTTCACCCATAGTCAGCTCTCAGATGCTCATTACTCTTATTTTTGAGACAAATGTTGGACTAAGAACAAAAATATTTTTCCCTTAGGAGAAGTAAGATAGTATAAAAAAAATAAAATATAAACCAACTTATCAGCAAACCCCAGTCATTCCAGTGTATTGTTTCAAGTGTTCTAGTTTCAAATTCTCTAAAATTACAAAATGCACTTCATTCTAAGCATTATCTTAATTTTCTTCAGGATAACTTTGTGCTTGGAAAGCAACCTTTATTTAATAAACAGAACAAGACCATGAAAAGGGTAAGAGAGAAATTTTGATGAAAGATTAAGGGTCAGATGCAAAAAAATGTAGATTCACAGAACAAAAGTACATGTAAGAAACCAAAGGTCCTGAAATCTAATACTGCTAGCAAAAGTTCTCAACCTGACTGCTTAATTATTATTTTTCAAATAATCATTATTCTTAAATGAATCTTCACAACAATTATTAAACCCTAGATAAAATCATTACCACCTACCCATATGTATTCTTTCTAATCCAGAGAGTCACACAATGAAGAAGTGAAAACACAAAAGCACAAATACTAAAAGCAGGTTGAATCCTTGGAACATCCCAGTTTTGTACCCAAATCTCATCAGCCAGAAAAAACTCAACTAAGCCTTGAAACAAAAGCTTAACTTGCTTCTGCAACCCACAAGTAAGGATGCTTTACTTTAAAACTTACTTAAGAAAATGTTTGAGGTGTTCTAGGGTGGCCCTATGGGATAAGAACATTTAATAATAGCAATGAGTTATTGGCTTTGTGTGCAATCTGAATAATTCTTCAGTGAAAAGACTGTTAGTACCATTGATGGACAAACTTAATAGAGCAAGAAGCTTGCACAGTTTGAAACAAAAATTTCATTATCTTAGTTTAAATTACCCACATTGATAAAGACCTTTGGCTTCAAAAAGCACAGTAAATACAGCTTTTTCTTTGAGTTCACTCTTCAAGATCACAAGCGTGGATCATGTCCTAACATGCACACCTTTGGGGAGAGTCTTCTGAATTTTTGTCAGGAACTCAGTTCTCAGAGGTGCGTGTTGAGAAATAAGGGTGCAAGGAAAAGGTGCCCTTTTATGCCAGTAATAGTCACAGCAAGAAAAACACTCAAATACTACCTTACAACTGGTGGGTTATTTGAATTATTGCCTCATCTAAGTTTATCAATAGGGAGCAGAAAGTCAGATGCAGCATTTGAAGTCTGCAAATTAAACCTCTATTTTTAGAGGTTTTGGAGTCATGGCATGGCCCAAAACAAAACAAACGTGCAGGCAATTATGAAACAGAAACTTCAAGTCAGATTCCACCTTTCTGATGCACAAAGCCTATTTTTTCCCCTAGTGCTTTCCTTTAAGCAAAGTAATTAGTGCTTTATGAGTGATCCTAATAGCAAAACTGAAGCTCCATCTGTGACTGTTTATAAAAATTATGTACCTCATCATGTATCACTAGTGGGACAAAAGAGAAAGATGTACTGTAGGCATTACATATTCCTACATCTTCTTGGTAGGATGCTTATATGAGCTGTATTTTGTTTACAGGAGAAGGAAGTGAAGAACTGCCAGAATAGTGATTCCGGAAGTGGTTGTAAGTTACCACCAAATCTAAAGTAACCTTCCAAAACCATTTTCTTTCAATACATATTTAAATACTGAATTCTCAGGCTCCCCCTAACAACCTTCCTGAGACAGGTAAATGATATTTTGATACTATGAAAGAGGTACAGCGCCCACAGAAATAAAGAGAAAGGAAGCCTTCCTTTCCCCTCCACAACAGTTTTCTGAAGCTTGATTTTAAAACATTGGGGAAAACAAAAAAGGAACAGTAGGGTGAAATGCTGCTGCATTGTAATGAATGAAACATTCATGTAAGCCTTAAAGTCAACCGCAAACATGCAAGCCAGGGCAGAAGCTGAGGAAGATGAAATTTCCCAAGGGCATGTAGTGACAGGACAATGGGGAATGGCTTTAAGCTGACAGTGGGGAGACTTAGATTAGATATTAGCAAGAAGCTCTTCCCTGTGAGGGTGCTGAGGCTCTGGCACAGGTTGCCCAGAGAAGCTGTGGCTGCCCCATCCCTGGCAGTGTTCAAGGCCAGGCTGGCCAGGGCTTGGAGCAACCTGGTCTATTGGAAGGTGTCCCTGCCTATGGCAGGGGTTTGGAAGTGGAGCAGCTTTAAGGTCCCTTCCAACCCAAGCCAGTCTGTGATCCTATGATCTATAAGCTGCTGAGTGGGAAATTTTCTATGTCCCAGAGATGATCCTCAGGTACAGACTGCAGCTCTGTAGCTGTAAGAAACCCCATAATGTTGCAATACAGTACAACTTTGCCATCTTTTTGATGTGCCTGACCTTAAATATTGAATGGATCGCATTATTTTATGGTTCTTTTTCAGCATCGTATTCCAGACTCCTAGATCTCAAAAGGCTGCTCATCAGGCAGGGTAAAAGCTAATACAATTTCAGGAGGTGTAGTACATGGCTGAGGTCAGAGCCATTTTCTCACTGCTGGCACTTTCTAAGCACTTAACAAAAGCTTGTCTTAAAAAATACATTTGCAATGATAAAGACAGAACAGACTACATTCCTGACAAGCAAGTGTGTTTATTATTTTAACCATTGCAGCCAATATAAAAGAATTGAGAAATTCAAGGTAATGCACAATTAAGAGTTTAATCTGCATAGTTTTATCACTATTTCTCCCACACAACAAGTGCTACTTACAAATGGCTTGTTAAATACCCATTTGTAAATACAGACACAGGATTTCTATAGAGTAGATACTGTTCTTAGTTTGACTGCAGAGCTACAATGCCTAAATATTAGGAAATAATGAATGTGTGGAAACCAGAAAGCAAATATTTAAATAATCCAACCCAAAGTTCTGCTCAATTTATTCTGAAAAAGTACACCAAAGACAAAGGTATTCTATTAAAATTAAGCTCTAAAAAGAAAAACCTCATAATTAGAAATGTTTTGTTCCCTGATAATACAGTTTTTCTAAGTAAATATTCATAAATCAAAGAAATGTTACTTTAATATCTGTAATGACTATTAGCAATATATTTACAAATGCTGCTTAGAAAGAGTACTACATAATTAAATGCAATATTCTCAAATAAAAAGACCACATTTTGGGGGCATCTGAATGTTAGCCTTCTTTATGAAATAAATTTAAAAAAATAAATAAAACATACAGTACTTTGCCCACAGTGTAATTTGTCAACTGTTGAGGAAATTGGCACGTCTTTTCTGCTGATTTATTGGTTAATCCCAATAATTCATTGTGGAAAAGGCCAACAATGAATTACAACGTGAGGGAAAATTAAGCAGTGCATTTACAGCCCTTAAAGCAAGTTTCATAGTTGCCATAGACCTAGCTAAAATATTTTGGGTACAACAGAGATGATAATTTAATAGTTTAAAATGTTCTCTCTCTTCTAATTGTTATGTCCTGTATAGTAGCTTTGCAAGTAGTTTCTTAGACTTGATTTCAAATATATGTGAAAAATATATAGCCCTTGGGTTCCCAACAGAGAAAACATGAAGGAGGCACTTGATATATTAGACTGAATTCTTAAGCACTGGGACTGTGGAAATTTCTATGTATCAGCTAAAAAAATTACTTATTTCAAGCCAATGATTAATCCTGCCTACTGTAATGGGACTACTACTTTCTCAGCATTAAAGAGGTTTTGAAATTAAAACCAGATGTGCATGACTATGCATTTCTGGGGTTATCTTATTTTCACATAACCCCCCTGCACAACTGTAAAATAATGTGCAAATGTTCAGGTAAGCGTTACAAAGGTCAGAGGTGTAGCGTGTCTTGGACACTGAAGAGGAAGCAAATAAGGCATGAGGGAAGACAGGACTTCAGGTCCTGCTTTCCCTGTTCACTCCCACACTCAGATACAGCTTTCACTAGGTGTGGATTCTCAGACTCAAGTTTGATACTGGTTTCCACATTCTGTTTCCATGCCTCTTTTCTTCCCTTCTTTTTAAAAATAACAGCTGCAGATGATAGGACTAAAATATTGTTAATCAGGCTTTCCTTTCTCTTAGGCTTCACCCTGCAAGAAATGGAAAATAAAGAACACCTTCAGCTGAGGTGCTAGAAACTGTGCAAATTAAACCCCACTTGCTGCTTTGGGACATAATTCAAAGCCTGTTTATAGTCAATGGGAATCTTGAAAAAGTACAGTAGGTTTGTGTCAAACCCATTTGGAGAGTAAACCTATATTGCACAACACAGTATTGTGCAGAAAAACACACAGAGACAGTTTACAGTTCCTACCTGATGCACACCCTCAGCTGACACCCTCTTCTAAGGCAGCACATTTAAACAGCACATTGGACTCCACCGTAATTCCATATAGGTCTTCTGTCCCCTGATGCTTCTTTTTCAGAGCTGTGCCAGAATCTCAATAGCTGGTTTTCAACCTGAATTTATTCAAAGCAAAATTATGCATGTTTTTTCTCCCACCAGATCTGCATTAGCTTCATTATAGTTTCAGGGTATGCAATGAACATGACTGTTTATGGGTTGCATCCTTTAATTTTGGTCCAAATTATCTCTGTGGTAACTGTACCACATGCTCTGTAATTAGGTCCTTGATTGCAAATTTCACACTGCACCTTAGAATGTCTTTAAATTGAAGTTCCAGAGCACTTTTCAATTCCCTAAATTCTTCAGATCAATTCATTTAATTGATCCTTGACACCTTTCTCAAATTCTTACCTTCTGAAATGTACATACTTCCATGTAATTTAAAATGAATCACTTCTGATCACTCCTTTCAAAGTTATCACATCCACATTCCTCATTCCTTACTAAAATTATATCTAAAGTATCATCATCATATGGTTGGCTCCTTACAGTACAGCCAGAACTGGATTTTGCCACCTTAAGAATACATGTAAGAAGCTTTCCAAGACAGAATTCACAGCTTCTGTCTCTTCTCAGCACAAAGCATCACCTTTCTCCTCTTACAAAAGTAAGCAAGCAAATCTTTTCTTTACTGTGGGCACCTTCACTTCTTCAAGGCAGTGAACTCACCAGGAATTTAGTCAAGAGCAGGAGCCTGCTTAGCTGTGAAATGTGAGCCTCCAGGTGACCTTGCTCAGCAACACTCTCCTGTCATCCCATTTTGCACTCCCACGCTTTGCTTAGCGGTAGTAGGAACAAAGAGCAATGTAGAGGCATGCACAGCCTGACTTCATAGATTACAGTAGTGCTATGGTAGTGCCTAGAGAAATCCAGCCTTGCATGTTTAGCTAGGCACTGCGTACAGAACTGAACATGCATGGCAGAGAGCAGCACTACATGAGACAGATTTGGGCTTTCAGCAGAATGGAAGCTCCATCAGCTAACTAGCACTTTATATTTAACATTTAGTTAGATTATTCTTTCAAATGGGTAATAATTCTGTGTTATGTATTCACTTCAGAGAACAGACAGGCTTATTTCAAAAATAACAATGACAAAAAAACCCCAACACCCAAATACTCAACAAAACACAAACCAACCCAGACAATAAATTCTGCATATTCTAGAAATTATTTGTCATTATTCTAGTTATTATTTCAGTACATTTCAAAGTATTTGCCTTGCAACCAGACACCCAGGCTACAATTGAAATAGAGAACTTGGCAGAGAACATATTTTTAAAATAATAAGACATTATTTGGAATAAATATTTGAAAATAAATAGGACTGACAGGAAGAGTAAATAAGAAGCTTTTTAGTATTGTTACTCCAAAACTGTATTCTACCAAAATACAAAATATTCAGTGACCTATTCTCCATCACTGTCAGATCACACCTGTCCTTGGATGGTGCTAGATTTTAAAAAGAAGAGGCACTTTGCCACAAACCACTTCAAAGAACTTACACTAGTTTTGCTATGGGAGTGCAGTCCTGAAGGTACTGAGCTTCAGTGAGCAGATCTTGAACATCCCAAGTCCCCAGAAGTCATGAGATCGCTAATGAAGTCACAGATCTTTATTCAAACGGAGCCACTGAGTCTTCCTGGCAGGGTACTGGTTACTGGTGAGAGACCTACCACCTGAACTACCTGGAGGAGTTGGTCGGTGGTGTCTATGGTATATAGAGGTATGTGAGTATAGAGCACAGGCTGAAGGCAGAAAGCAAATACGAGGAGCAGCTTTGGTGAAAATAATGCCCATCTAGAACCCAGCAACTTGTCTCATTTATGCAAAATTCTTCCTGCCTCCTAGAAGGAGTCTTTCTGTGCAAAGAAAGGAAGAACAGGCTCAATTACAGTTGTATCCAATTATTGACAAGCACTTAAATGAACAGAAACTGACTCAAACCATTCTGTGATTCTGTGGTTCTAAGTAGAATTCTACCACTTCAATGTTTTTACCTGAACCTGAGATCAACAGACATGCAAAGAGCTTTGTTATGTTACAAATTCCAGTTAAAACAAGCAGATCTTGTTTGGTTTGCTATAGATACAGTATGTTTCAAAACCTAAAATCACACACCATGGGGATTCTGCATGCAAAAACATGCAACGGTCTTATATTAGAGTAGCTTTCCTACAGAGTCTTAGAGGCTTTTAAAGTGCTTTAAAAGCTCAGTCATGAGACCAGCACACTTTGATCAGCCCAGCAAAACACTATGGAAAAATGAGCGGCTTAAGCTTGTTATTACAATGCACAAAGCACATTCCACAGTACTAGTGACTGCTGCAATTCTGAAAATAAATATCTCCTGTACAATTAAAAAGTTTTATCTGTCGAGTAACACATATGCAGACTGCAAAATTTGGAAAAACGTCACTTTAACACTATTTTTGTCTGTTGCTGAAGAGGAGCATCATGCAGCAATGCCCTTTAAAAAAACCAACAGAACAACAAAACCCAAGCAAGTACACACGTGCAAAATTAAAAATATTATCCAAGTAATTTACCAGGTTTAATTTGCACCACCCAAGACTATATGGGCTAAAACTAGTAGGAAAACTGTGAGAAACACATTAAAACAGGCTCAGAGAGTGAAAACACACTTCTGAAGATCAATTTTCGAACTCTTCAGTGGAGTTGCCAGCAGCATTGTCCAGTAACAGCAACACAACATCAAATTCAATGTATTCGTCTGCTTAGAAAAATCTGAACCTTCATTTCTCAGCCCACAAGCCCAAACCATACACAGCATCTGTCCATGTGCTCTCAGCTTCTGCTGTTGATACTCCTTCAGTTAGTACAAAATACATAAATATTTACTGAGACAAAACCAAATCAAACAAACTTCCAGCCTGAAAGAAACTGACTCTATTGCCTGGTCTTACAGTCAATTTCCTTAGACATGCAAGTTCAAGTTCCTGTGGGAAAAATAGTGAGGCAGCATCTACCTTTTTGTGCTTACTTAGGTTTGAATATGCTGTGTTCAATCTTCCCCTCTTTCAATTAGATAAGAAAAGTTAAGATTTGTTCCAAATCAAAGTTTTCTGCCAGACTATTTTTCCCACTCAGCAACTGACGTAAAGACTTTATTAAAAAAAAGAAAAAAGAAGTTAAATCAATTATTTCCAGATACTTAATTGCAATTACAACTTGCAACCAACAGGATTCTCAAGAAGAAGAGGTATGAGGTACCCTGTTTGCTGCTATTGCCTAGAAACTAGCTGGGAACTATTATGCCCACAAGCAAACTATATACTGAGAAATCACAACAGAGCACATAAAACATCTGTCAGGTTATTATTGGGAAACCTATTGACAGCTTATCAGTCAGGTAATACCAATACTGCCTCAAGGCTTGTAGTAATTCAGGAAACCCAGAGAGATCACCCTGAAACAGATGACACAGCAGATGAGAAACACTGAGTACAGCGAGAGTTGGTAGTGTGATAACAGACTTCACCAGGGTATGAACCCCACCAAAAGATGGACTGAAGAGAAGCATCTGAGAGCTATATGAAGGGATGAAGCAGCACTCTCAAGGAGGTATTTGGCTTCACTGGCACCACCTCAGAGCAAAACTACCACTCAGCAATGTAAAAAATGAATTTGGTGACAGAATTGTGTCACCAGAGTGTACACTGCAGAGCTTTTTGTGTGTCACAAAATTATCTAATTTCACTTGTCAAACTATTTGTAAAGTCCAGTGTCCCTGTCTCACACACAAGCAGAGGCTCAGCATTTAGACAAAGGGATCTCATTTATACCATGATTCTATGCTGTATATTAAACCATATGCTGTCATTTCATAGAGATCCTGTATTTGTGTGAAATTATCAACTCGGATAACTAGAAATCATAGAATGGTTTGTGTTGGAAGGGACCTTAAAGTTCATCCAGTTCCAACACCCTGTCATAGGCAGGTACACCTTCCACTAGACCAGGTTGCTCCAAGCCCTGTCCAACCTGACCTTGAACACTGCCAGGGATGGGGCAGCCACAGCTTCTCTGGGCAACCTGTGCCAATGCCTCACCCACTCAGAGTGAAGAATCTTTTCCTAATGTCTAACCTAAATGTATTTAATGTCTAATCAAATGTATTTATGCAGTTAGAACAAAAGCCATCTTACCTCCTTTGCACATGACTTGAACTCCTTAGCTGCTTTTTATTTCTTACCCTGAGAATTTTATCATTTTTCAAAATCTGAGATTAATGATCACTGTTCATCACAGTTGGTCATTTTCTTCATCTGAATCTGCTGTTCCAAGGGAGTTTTTGGGATCAAAAGCTATGATGGCAGCTAGGAGATCCCCAACCATGGGGCCAGTGCTTCATCAGCAAACTTGGTGCTACACTTCCAAAACCTGCAAGAATATGGTGCTCAAGAGCATGAGAAAGACACTGGTGGCAGGGAGGGGGAGAATGGTAAGGCCAGCACAAACCCTGACATGCAGCTCCCAGCTGGGAGACAGTCCCTTGGCAATAGCTGGGAGCCAGCTGAAGGACAGTCCAGCAGCATTGCTCAACTATTGAGACCCTCTCCAGAGAGGCCACAGGATCAAGGATGGCAGAAAAGGTGCTTTGTAGTCACATATAGGGCACAGTTGAAGAATAATCCCACAGAATTTATGAGGTGCCCAAATTCATTCTGAGTTTAATGCTTATTGATTGTATTATACGTCTCTTACATGTTATCTGGTAGCACTTCATAAATGTTTTATGTAAAATAAATAATTCAAGAAAGACACAGCTTTCTTCAGTAAGGTTTATGACATCATGAGAGCTGTTTTTTGTTACTATTCTGACTGCAGTGATGAAAGAAAAACTGGGATCTAGACATTTCAAACGTGACCATTTTCTAAATCGGAGCTGCTTTTTGTGTGGCAACACCACTATGTTCAGAACTATATTAGATATACAATTCAACATAGTTCTGTCCCTTTCTGGTGCTGTTTTAAACATTTTTCCTCCTCTCTGACCCTTGATCACAAAGCTATGTACTTTGAACAGGTTGCAGTTTGTTGTATTTTTGTGTTATTTTATCTTTATTTCCCTGTTATTTATTCTCCTTTTGTTCTACTGTCCTCAGCAGCACTTGCACTGTATCAAAGGGAGAAACTGCAAAGTGAAAAAGCCACTTCCAACTTAACTGAACAAATTGGCATTTGCTGTTTTTAAACACATTTTTAGTCTACTGACATGACTAGAGTCAACCAATCATAATGGCTAAAATATGATTAGCAAACTGTTTCTAATGTAACTTCCTTATGTACACTCTCCCTGAAGCACCTTCCAGACAATTCTTGTGGAGCACACTATAAGATCAAGAATTTACCTACGTGGTATCTTTTACAGTGGTGTCTCAGTGTCAATGGACTCTGTGTCAGCACATTAACAGGTACACTCATCACTAAAAGGGAGTCAGTAGATTCTAAAACATAAATCCTTCCATTTAGAATGTTTCTTGACTTTACAGAGCTGTTGCAGCATACTGTAAGTTACATGAAATGAATAAATACTGCTTGGGATACCACACACAGAGACAGTGCCAAGCAAATTTTGCTCCAAATCATGATGAAGTCAGAATACTGCTCACTGCAAAACAAGGGTAGGAACTAGGAGTCAGAGCATTTTACTTCATTATTTTTGTCCAGAAGGATTTTTCTTAAGGTATTTTTTCAGTGGTTCACTGTGTATCAAAGACAGAGTAGAAATCCAAGGATAACTCCTCTTTCTGGAAACGTAGTAAGCACATGGTCCAACGTCCCCCTTACCATCACTCCAGGAAATCATCACAGTGCTTATAACAGAAGCTTACTGGACTAGAGATTAGCTCAAACCTCACAAGGAGCAAGTAAATAAAATGGGTGTTTCTACTCACTTTGCAGTGAAAATATTGAGCCATTGTCACATGCCATTCACCCTACTCACTACTTCAGATTGTTTCTTAGCTTTGACTGAGCCAGCACTGTTTTAGAAACGTTAAAAGTGCTAAAAATGCTAGGTGAATGAAAAAAAGAATTCAAAAAGGGCCATTGTTTCAGAGAATAATGAAAGTCATTAGCATCTCTTTGACCATTATTATTTAACAATCCCACAATTTTGGTTTTACACATTCATACATTATATCTTTGTCATATTCTTAAGAAGTGACACAGTCTGAGGGTAGCTAAAAAACAAACCTTGACAAAGCCTAAAGCAGATTTAATAGACAGTTGAAAAGCATGATGGATCTTTACTGCAGCTGATAGTCACACACATCATACTGAAACAAAGACAATTCCAAGCCACTGTGCAGTTGCACAAGAATCTTCTCATCTCAGGTACATCCAAAGAGATTACAGCTGGCAGTAGTAGGAAAGAGATCCTTCTGTCAGAGTACAAGGCGTCTTTCTGAAGGATTTCTGCTAATGCCTGTAGAGATTACAGAACCTGGAGGAATAGTTATGATCAGTGTTTAATCTTCTGAATATATATAAGCCTTTCTCTCCTGCAACTTGCAACTTGCTCTTATCCATTCAGAACTTGAACTTAATTATCCTATGTGCAGTGGTAGAGACAAGTGGTACCAACCAATACCAATGAAGTGGCACAAATAGTTGCATTCAGCACCAAGACTACAAAATATCGTACTATATCAAAGCTGTTATTACTTCTCCTGGTAGAATTCAAATAAAAAATAAAAAATGCCAACCATGCTATTTTTCAGCCTTAATTCATTGCCTCCTGATGCTTTACTGAAGGTTCACATCTGGGGTCTCTGATCTGCCTCTAGACAAGATGTGGACTATTTATTTATTTATTTATTAGACTGGAAATGTCATTTTCCAAGCTGCCATTAACACTTATAAATCAAGGAATTGAAGGCTAGAAATATATGTAAATATTAGGAAACAGCTGTTGTGAAATGCTTCACCCTCACTGACTCAAAATGTGCATGGGCCATGGGAAAGAGAAATAAAACCCCTGGAACATAACAAGAGCTTTGTAGAGCACAGCTTCTTCCTGACTCATTTGAGCAGAAGTCAATGTACACAGCTAGCTCAGTTCACCTGACCATGCTGCCTTCTATATGACAATAAGCAATGACCCCACAGCAGGCTGTGTCATTCTGTAGATGGCCATATGCAAACAGCCAGGTAACTGCTGACTACAGTGTGTAGCAACCTAACCCTGTTCTCCTACCTCCTATGTTCAGTCTAGGTCAATGATCAAGATTTTCAACAAACAAAACATCAATACTATCATCAGGACACATCTGCTGCTTCTTTCCATGGCTCAGCCCAAAGTCTATAGCAACCGCAAAGCACTTTATGCAGCTTATAAATGAAAGTGTTTACATCTAAAACAAATCTGCAAAAGTTATTTTTTATTTAGACCCTAACTTTGAAAGTTTTTGCTTCCTCTGAATTTCTTACCTTGAAGTTCTCAAGGGCCATGAAGGCAGTTTAGTTAGCCACAAGAATGAGCAAAAACAGGGGCTTTGATTGTTTGTTGAAGGAGAACTTGCAGCATTAATGTTATATGTAAGAATCAATAAAACTTTTTACAGGTACAAGGTTTCTCACTCAAACTTCACTGAAAATATTTAATATTTTTCAATGCAAAAATAATGTATATGCTTTTTTACTTACCTCAACAGCAAAGCCCTACTGAAAAAAACTGTTTGCTGTTAGTAATAAGACAAAGCACACTAAAAGCCTCTCCTGAGAGAAGGATACTTCATGCCAGTCTTTGTGCAGACAGAGCAGATCCTATGAAGGGTTTATAATCTAAACACATAAGGTACAGAAAGAGTTAAAAAGGTGTGATGATCTATTAATGCCAAGTTTTGAATACGTGTCACCGCATGAACAAGCAGCCTCTACATTTTTCACAACCGTTTATATCTATCTAGCTATAAACTGCAGAAAGGTAATACACAATTAGGACATCAATGCTTTAAGATAGCTCTCCATTGGTATAAAAAACTACCATGAGGAACAGTGCAGAATCAGGCCTTCTGCATGACAGATTTTTACATTAAGATTGGTAGAGTTTCACCTTGTGTATTTGCTTTTTCATTTGTTTTATGTCTTAAATGGCAACATTTCTCCACAACTTGCATTCAGACACAATTTGGCATGTTCAATGAACTCACATATCCCATCTCCTTTCTCTGAATACTGAGGTAGTTTTGATGCTCCCTCTTGATAGCAAAGGGTTAAAAACTTTTCTTATGTTCCTACTGGGCTGTAAAAGAAACTGCTGAAGCTGATCAATGACCACTGTTAAGACCTGGAAACCAATTATAAACCTGAAATTTGTGATGAACAAAGCTCTGAAACACTAGGATGAAAACTACTGAATTAGTCCAGTTCATTAAAATCATTAATAGTCATGAAATGAAAACCACCAGAGTCCAAAAAGACTTAATGCCCTATCCATATTAATTAGATGGGAGCAAATCTGAACTGAAAAGCAGCACATGCTTTGTAGAATTAGCAATTGCTCTCTACAGACTACACAGATCTCTATTAAAATTCAGTTTAATTAAAATTGATCACGTTAAGAAACTGATGTGGTTAATTAACTGAATTCGTGGACTTCTTTTCATACATTTCACAAATGCATTGTACACTGCTTTCCTGGGTGACAGCTCATGTTGCAGTGAAAATCTTGATTTCACAGGTTAATGCTGCATGTGCCATGAGGCCTAAAGTTCCTGTGTACCCCCAGGAAACCCCAGCAGCTCAGGAAAAACAACAGGCTTTAGAAGCTATCAAAATCTACCACTAGAAACCAGGACATATGAAATAACAGGGCTTGGCTAAGGGCCTAGTCCTAGAGCTGCCCAGGAACACAGAGTTGGCACAGGCTTCAGTGGCCTATAGGATGATTCTGGGAGGGTCATCAACCCAGTACCTCCAAGAGTTCTCAGAACCATTTTCTAAACAATGAAGTAACCATTTCCAGAGTTGTAAAGTGGATTTGGACAGTGTTAGGTTAATGGTTGGATTTGATCTTAAGGGAATTTTCCAACCTAAATGATTCCATGATAAACCACTAGTGCCCTATCAGCTTCAGGAGAAAGGCTGAATTACATCTAATCAAGATTCATTCTTATCATATCACTGTTTGAAAGGACAAGGCATTATGAATTGTGCCATTCTATTTTTGGTAGGAGGATTTCTAGATTTTCTTTTCCATGCCCTATTCATTGGCATGGTTTAGCTTATGGAAGCAACTTGCTTTTGAAGTACAGCTGCAAATTCTTATCTTTTAGAACATCACTTATAAAATATCAGCAAACGGTCCAGATATTGCCCCTTAACAACATGCTGTACAAGAGGACATAAATGTAGATACTTTTTGAAAGAAAGGGGATGGATGAACATCAGTACTGATGCAGCATAGAGGTTGATGCTACAACATCTAGATTATAATCTGAACTGCCGTCCCAGTCGTTTCCTGACTTTGCAGGAAGCAGAGTGACACCTGGAATCTCAAAGGCTCATAAGCAATCATACTGCTGGATACAGCTCAGCTCAGGGGAGACCTCAAAGATAAAATCCCAAATTTTTGGAGGAAAACTGTGGCCACACAACTGCTGAAGGAGAGTGGATCTAAGTTCTGAAAATGGCATAAAATCTAGATGGAGGTTAAAATAATTGCCAAGGAATTATAATATAACAAATACATAACAAAGAGCAACAGTGGAAAGTGTCCCTGCCTGTGGTGCAGGGTTGGAACTAGATGATCTTTAAGGTCCCTTCCAACCCTAACCCATTCTATGATTCTATATGAATTTTACATACTTTTGATTTATATTCAAATCTATATGAATAAAGGCACTGAACTTTGTATAACCACTTTATATAATCTTGTTCTTCATTACTTCTGACCACTGTGTAATGCTAAAATGTTATTTTCTTCTCTGAATACATTTTGCTAGTTGAGGATTAGCATTCAGTAATAATGCTGCACTTTACAGACAGAAATTGCATATAGGCTGCAAATGCATGTGGATGGACACACGTATGCTCTTATCTATAGATGTTTATATAAAACCAACTGCATTCAACTCCAGCACTGTTTTGTTTTTAAGAAAAGAAAAGAAAAATCTGACTAGGATAAAAGATACACAACTGACTCTTAATTCCCTCATGGCCAAACCCTTGTTAATGTCTTGGCCTGTTTCAGTAAAATGATCATGGTTCAAGTAATGTAAAACACACATTCAATCGTTTTCCTTTTCCCTAAAGGCAAATACTTTCTTATCATGGTGAAACAGCAGTTGTGTGCTGATGCATTAGAGAGCTAAAGTTCTTTTAAGCTGCATCAGAAAATTGAATACTTACTGCAACCTATCATTTGGAACTGCAGAGTGAAACAAAAGCTTAAGCAAACAAACACAGGAGGTTCACTCAGCATTATCTAGTATTGCATAAGCCTAAACAGCTGCCTTACAAAATGTGAATACACGAGCAAAGACCCAAAATCAAATAGAAGAATTTAACTCCAGGAAAAAAAAATTACATTGATTCCTATTTAAATCAGGATTTCATAGTCAGTAGTTAAAATATGATCAATTGAATGGAGATGGTCTTGCTATGCTTGCCTTGGAAGAGGGGTTATTTTAGGGCTTGCCTTGGAAGAGGGGTTATTGTCCCAAGGAACCGCAAAGAGGGCAAAGCCATAAACACAGCTGGTGTGCACTCTTTACTCGAGCAGCATCTATTTATAAACCTCTTTTTATAATAAAAAAGGAATAGTCATATTTTGAAAAACTGAATGCCAGTACCAGTACAACTAGGTAAAATGTAACAGAGTAAAAGAAACCACACGGTAACTGAAGCAGGTTCTGTACTGTTAAAAAGACGTCTTAGAAAATGATACCCTAAGTCACCTTACTCATCTTTCTTAGGGACTCCTACATTAGATCATATGTTTCTCAGAGGGGCTTCAAAATTTTCCAGGCTACCAAGTCAGACTGCATCTCTTCCCTGCACAAGAGAAGAATGAATGGGAGTTCTCTCTTTCAAAGAGAAGGTCAGGGAAGCTGACAGGAGTCATGAGAGGTGACAGAAAACGAGCAAGAAATGAATAAGGATGAAATCAATCCTTTACAGGATGGGGCCAGACCCTAAATTCTGAGTGACTTCCCAGGCACTTGCTGCCTCAGGTTCAGTGTTTTCTGGAGCCCTCTTGGCCCAGACTCTTTCATACCCTGTTTCCTGGAGCTGCAACTCCTAAAGCTCGCAGCTGCCACTCAAGTCTTCCCACACACACAGTAACATATGCTGATTTCCAAAAGGGCAATAGGAAGCCCTTCCCCAATCATTTATACAATCTATCCTTTCCCTATCATCTCCTCCCCAAAAAGGCAAACTCCAAGAAAGAAGATCCAGTTATATAAAGGATCATCCCTCCACTACTCTCCTACCAATGCCATATTCTTAACTGCTGACAGTTTAAATGCAAGCATTAGATCCATTTCAGCAGTGGATGACGAAACCTCCTATCAGTGATTTAGAATGAAAGATGGCATCAAATAATAAGAGGGAGCAATTTCCACTAGTAACTAAAAAAAACACAGTTTAAATTCAGATTGTACATTCCAGTAGCCTCAGTTCCATGAATGAAGAATTACTGTTTATTCATACCTTTTTAGCACAACCTTAGCCTACAAGTACTTTTTTAGTAAAGCAATTATTTGCATAGTACAAGTTTTATGTAAAGTTTCAGGGGAAAGAGGAACAGGGCTCATGAAACAATTCCATGCCATGAACAGACAACTTCCAGCAAGTCAGATTTCATAACAAATACTTCTGAAGGAAATTACACCCAACAAAACTAAATGACACTTAACACTGAGAACAAATCTTCACTTATTTTATAACCACACAAAGCTACTATAACTCTATTTAGTTAGTGACTTAGTCTTAACTTACACGTGAAACTGACAAAAGGAAACAGAAACCCCTTGATCTACATTGTAAAGACAGCATATGAAGAGCCCAGTTCAAACAAAATAAGAGGACAAAAAAAAAAGAAAAAAGAAAACCCAAATAAAACCCAATACCAATTTCTTTCACAGTTAAAAGCAGGAAACATCTGAACCCAAAGACATGTTTACCAAAAGGCTGGTTTAAAATCAGAAATTGAGAACTATTATAGGCCTTTGTGTTGTTGACATCAGTCTGACTATTTTATGTGACTTTTCTATGCCTTATAAACAAAGTATATAAATTCAATAAGTCCTCATCTGGGCTTCTAAATACATCTTGGGCCCATTACCTGCAACAGTAGGTACACAATGCAGACTTTGGCTGGTAGGAGATGATGCAAATAATTTAAATGAACATGTGGAAAATGGAGGCCCTGCCAGAAAAAAGTTACCGCTGGATCTCACGACCAAAGTCTGTCCCACTACATTAAAGGGAAAGTGGACACTGCAGAAATTCTCACAGCTCACTTTGGGGAAAAAACAGACAATATTAATTCTCCATAAAGCAGTACTAAAGCTACACTAGAGTACAGTTTAGCCAATATCTTATCAACTTATTAGCACCAAATCAATGAATATATAAAAAGATCTGTGTCTCATGCTTTCCTATGCACAGGTGTAAAGGAATCATGAACTACAAAGGATTGTTTCATAATTTCTTGAAGAATTCCTGAGTAGGTAAGGTGAAGTAACAGCCACATCCAAGATGTACAGCTAATACATGCTTCTCACTAGTTTCTATTTCAAAACTTTACTTCCATAATGATTATACAATTTCCACAATGATTTTTTATATTCTTGAGTACCTAAAAGAAGTGCTATGTTCATATATGTGACATTAACTACTTTCTGAAAGTTCAGGCTCATCAGAACTTTTCAAGGGAATGTTTACCTTGGCTGTCATCTTCTAAATTGAGGAAATTCTCAGCAGTGTCTGATAGACTTGTCAGTGCCCTGTGTTTTGTCATTTTCCTCAGCGTGATTCTTCATCTGACAAAAACTGCCAAAATTTAAAATGCTTGAAGTGGAAATGGTCAAACTAAAATTTCAGGACAAGGAATTAGCAACTGGATTTTATATGAGAAAAGCTTGCACCCCATAAAATTGCATTTGAATGAAAAACCTCTCCTCTTGCAGCTTGGAAAGGTAACGCTTACTTTGGAGGTACAAAGTACACAGATGCTCCATGCGACTTATGCACCTTGTTATACTGTTCTAAAAGCATAATTATTGTATTTAGCTAAACACACAAATAATTGTTGTTGGTAAAACATAGGAACTATTCCTTCAGTGAGAGTAAAACCTACATCTTGCTGCTTAATGGAAAACAATGGTTAAAAAATTACAAATGAAAGCACTTAGAATGAGATAGAAAATGCTGGGCAGGAAGGAAGACAATACATACAAAGTGCCCACCCTCAGTAAGTTCAGTTACAGTTCATCATATCATACCAGAGCCCCTGTTTCAACAATCTATTCTTGTGCTATGCATGGAACAAGGAGCTTTGAAGCAACCTCTTGCGTTAATTTTGCATGAAAACACCATCTGCCATAAACAGCTATCTAGGCTATGGATCTGTTATAGCCTAGATATGGTCAACATGATATTGAAAGGTCAAAGAGGGGTCTAATTACATGCTTTAGTACTTAGAGGCCGTGGTTGCTGGAGCGTAAACATAATCGTTCAGGCCAAACAAGATCCATTTATAATTTTAATTATCAGTGAATCAGACTTCTCTTGAAGAGTTGTTCCATGTAAAAGAATTATATGACTGTTGCTCAAAGTAACTGTCTTGTTTGTCTCTAAAATAACACCCTGATAGACTCTCAATAATTCCCTGTTGATATACTTAGAATCCACCTATCTTCTCAAACAGTGGATATTAACTTACTTGAAGTATTGTATAACTGCATACAAAAAAACCAAACCCCTTGTGTTACAATAGTATGATCTCTTGCAACAGAGCTTTCAAAAATCCAGAATCCCAAACTGAGGAATATTAGACTCGGGCTGACCATACAATTCCATTCATTCCCTTGTGTGCAATGACGCAACATGAACAAAGCAGACTGTAAAGATATATTAACAAGTTCCTTGCCTCATTCATAGCACACAGTAGAGGATTTCTGGGGAGAGGAACTGAGCTATAGCTAAAGGAACACCCACCTGGGCTGTTAATGAAAAAAAAGAAAAAGAAAACAAATATGTTTTGAAAGAGACCCTCAGATCTCTAATTCCAAAATTTTCTTTTTGTCAGTCTTGACTTCAGGCATGAGGTTTGATTTACAGAAGTGTGAATACAGCTCTGCAAATAGAGCATGTTCAAAAGTGAACTCAATGCAGGCTGAGCTTTCCGTATGTGAAGTGCTTGTTGTCACTAAGTATTCTAAAGTGGATGCCTGCGGTATATTGCATTCAGTATTCAAAAAATCAGTGCAGAGCTCTATTTGTTCTTCAGCTAACATCAATGTTTCAATACCTGTCAATTTGTTTTGTGTAATTAAGAGTTCAGGAAAGGGTAATCTGCACTTTCTTTACATGATATTTTGTGCGCACCACCTTATTTACACGATAAGCATAATAACAGTCACACACTTTTCTGCTGGACATCTGAAATCTGTGAAGAGACATATCTCCCAGCCTCTGTCACCGGGCTGGCTGGACTCTCACCCCTCCAAACAATCCCTGCTGGTGACTATGGCAATGAAGCCTTGCCAGATCAGCTTCCTAGTGAGCATCCAGCTGTAGTGTCAGCCCAATTGCCCTCTCTAAGCCCAACTGCCCTCATCACCTGCCCTTTGCCAGGTTTCTGATATAGCTTGTTTGCACTTCGGACAGCACATCGTTCACAGGGTGTGCCTTCTCCTATTTGATGATCTGGTCACCGACTGCTTAGAGGGCTTCCTTTTCCCAAAGAGTCTCAAGGGTCCCCTTACAGCCTTATCTGGAAAAAGACATTCTACAGCTCAGCAAGTTACATATGCTCATATTCAACTGACATGAACTTGAAGGGGACCATTCACACACTTAAAAGTTAAGAAAGCAACAAGTATTTTGCTGAACCTGGCCACTAAGAGAAACACCCCCTACAGCTCAGCTAAAATGGCTTCATGGCTACTTGATACCCATTAAATGTTCTGCAACCACTGAACTCAGCAATTACACCACTACCACCAAACTGGAGTAACCTACACTGTAAATACACTGTGGACTAGGGTATGCTCAGACATGCAGAAGTGATTAAACCTGGTCATCCCCTCACCAGATCAGTTGACCTACTGTACTTCGCTCCCTTCTTGCTCAAAAACCCCATCTCCTTCCAGAGGAAAGAGACAGCAGTGAGAGATGATGGAGACTCAGATCAGGTATGACTGGTAGTCTGCATGCACAGCCAACACTAGTGCCAGAAAGTGCTACTTAATATAGTCGCCTTGCAGTGTAGACACTATCATAATGACTGCTATTCTAAGCACTGTGTATACATAGTCTGTTAGCAAAATAGGCTTTCCACAGTAATAAATATTTAGGATTACAATTTAAGTCTCAGGGGAAAATCTCTCACATACAGACATTCAGTACTGTATTGAATTTGCAAACCAAAAAAGGAGTGCTCAACACATTTGATCAAGTTTAATACTACACTGTATACTGCTATTGCCACCCGCCATCTTACACATGCAAAGCGCACACATATTGCTCCCATACTTCTAAATGGCTTGATAGAAAAAGATCAGATAGTTGTATAGTCAAAGCAGCTGAAGTAAAATGTAGAACTAGAATCAAAGACGAAGTTACTTATTAAACAGAAAAAGGTAATAAATTGGATCGTTTGCTTCCATATTTATGCTTTCAGTAATTAATCAAATCCATTTCCACTTCTAATTTTACAATTTTTCTTTCCTTTTGACCTTTAATAAAATGTTTCAATTGATCAGTGTAATAAAAATGTGAATTATATGAGCTGGCAGAAAGAAAGACCATTGAGTAATCTGTGTTCCAGATATCATAAGGAAAATGTCTGTGATTATGTATGGGTTAAAAGATATCTTGAAAAAATCCACGTGCATTTTTCACTTAAGAATTCAATACAGAACAATCTTTTAAAAAACCTCAAACAAGAATGACCAAAATAAAGGGTTTATGGGACAGTAACAGTCATAGAGTTTATGTACAAAATCAGTTTGCTTAATAATACAGGGATTTTTTTTAAGCACAAATAGGAATATATTCTCATCTGCCAGAGGTTTATTTCAACTGTATCCCAAACACTAAATTGTTTCGTTACATAAGCACTTAAAATTGTTCTTTGGGTTTTCTAAACACCAGTGCAGTACTACGTCAGCAAGAATGTAATCAAAGCAAGCAGCCTGTTGAGCCTGCCAAACAGTAATATTATTTGTTTCAATAGCTTTCCTTTGAATAAATAGCATGCATTGATTTTCTGCATCAGATCTCTTATACAGAGAACATCAGAAATTATACTTCCTATTTTTTCTCCGTCTTATTAAAGACTGTTGCTGAAGACTAACAAAACACCAGAGATTTAAAAGTTTTGAGCATTTAGCTCAAATTTAGATTTACCGTTTAGGGATTCTAGGAAATTTTTCTTCTTTTTTAAGAGTTCTTAATATAGGGCAATGCCATTTCTGCCAGAAAGGAGAGATTTTTTTTCAACGGATAGAGGCAATTAGCTAAAATGCATTATTCCATTACTATCTGGCTTGAGTTCCCATCGTTCCTCAAAGCATTCCTCATATAAATTTCAGGTAAGTGAAGGCATCATGAAGGAAACAAAGAGCAACAGCACAGAGGAAAAGGTACCAGGGGACTGGTGGTAAGAAGAGGTTGAACTCTGGGAAGAGAGATCAAGGTCAGAGGTGTGTTTCAGGGGCAAAGAAAGGATCAGAGTATGTATAGGAAGACTGGGATAGCAACAAAAAGGCTGCAAGAACATTTGGGAGAGGCAAAGGGCACTATGGCTGTCAGGAAACAAAATTTAAATAGATGCAGCACTTCAGAAAACTTTTCAGTTCAGAAAAACATCTGCATACAAAGAGGAATCCATCATGACAAGTGGTTTAACAGGTTTTCTTACTCCTTCAGCAACATCCACAGCCTGCCATACTTACAATATAACATCTATGAGGACTTTTGGGCATATTTTTTTTACTCCCAAACTGTAATAGCTTGTCCTAAAAAATGCCAAGGAGCTAGAGAACTAGTACTGAGTCAAATGCAGTGGGATTAGTCATGTACACTGGAGACCAAAGTCTGGGTTTAGTTTTAAATTTTGACTTAGAAAGTAACAATATTTATTAACATGCTCATTATTGTTAGCTGAATATAATTTTTCAGTGGCTGAATTTCCATCATACTTTATTTTTGGTGCACTCTTACTTTTCCATCAGCATATTTTAATTAGTAGAGCTACAAAGCAAAGATTTAGCCCACTATATTTAGAGTACTCTTGCCAACATTTAGTTGAACAAGGGCATGCTGGAATACCCTTAGTGACAATTACTGCAACAGGATCACTAAATAGACATGAGGTGACATGCTGTCTTTGCACTTTGCCTACACATTTGGGATTAGATATGCTCAATAAAAGACACAGGGCTCTATAAAGAATAAGCAATGACATTTAACTTCTAGGCTTCTGATCCCAAGGAGGGAATTCAGATTTCAGAGTCTGATGTCTGCAATGCATGGAGAAACTTGGCATTTCAGAGTGGGATTCAAAACAACTAATGCACTGAAGTACAGAGAAAAACCTGAGCACACACATTGCATCTTAAATGCCAGAGCAAACACATTTATTCAGAGATGAAGAGACGTGTGAGCACACAGAGGACTGCACCCTCTTCTGAGGGTAGGCTTTTGTATCTATCCTTTATGAGGCCTGATCCGGGTTTCCCAAATATGACTGATGTGGTGGCAATTAACCTCTTCACCTTCATATACTATCACAACAATCATACCTTTACTTAGGGTGCAAGAGGTCAGGTTCAATGCCTTCTTTACCAAATGAGGTTCAAGTCCATGTTTTCCAGCTGTACTCAATGTGCCTTTCCCCCAGGGTGTTATATCAAGCTACAAAGCAATTCCTGTGATTCCTCGTTCTCTGTGCTATTACACAGAAAGAAATACTGACTTGAGGGGGGAAAAAAAATCCAAACACTGAGTAGAAAGGGTTCTTTCATTCAGTTGAA